>VURO01027488.1:55737-67196 GCA_015108175.1 Pelvicachromis taeniatus
TAAATTTTTTAAACCCCCCCCCCCCCCCCAATATAAAACCTGCTATGATAATGACACTCACTATACAAGAAATGCTGGATCACACTGAAGATATCCTAAAACTCAAACGACTTTTCATGAACTGACCCACCGGGAATGTATTTTGCTTAAATGGAAAAAACCCAAAAGATGAACTGATGCCATACCTTAACACGTGAACTTTCTGAAGAGCGACCACAACTTGTCGTAAGACATATCCGGAATTGAATTCATACAGAAGTACTTCACGTGTCAAGAAATGAGAAGCGCCGAAATATCCCCCCATGTCCAAGGAGATTGTGTGTTTTGTGTCTTCCTGTGGTGTCTACGCCCTCGATGACCATTAACACTAAATGTGCTTTCTATTCTACTTTATAGGTCAAGTAACATGCGACATGTCAAATGTTAAAAGTTGTGTTTTTGCCATGTTTATCCTTGTTAAATCCCTCAGATGTAACTGATACAGATGATGGTATTCGTGAAAATTCTAAGCCTCCACCCTGTGAGGACAGCCTTGCTCACTCTGAGGCTGAACAGGAGACAGACGCTGTGGCGGCTGAGGCTGATTCTGAGCCTGAGCCTGAGCCAGAGGTGGACGCTGAGCCCGAGGTCGAGGTTGAACCAGATGCTGAACCAGATGCTGAACCAGATGCTGAACCAGACGCTGAACCAGACGCGGATGAGGATCCAGAGGTCGAGCCTGAACTGGCTGAGATGGATGCTGAAGCCATGAATTCCTCCAAAGAAGCCGAGGAGGATCACCTATCCGTCTCAATCCCTAATGAAGATGCCATCACTCTGGATGTTGATGGTGACGACCTCCTGGAAACAGGTAAACATGTGAAACTTCCAGATCCAGAGGCAGAGAAGGGCACTGATGAGCCTGAGGCCTCTGCTGAGACGAGCCCAGACGATGACATGAAGGCGGAAGAGTCGGAGGGCCACAAAGATGGTAAGAAGGACGATGGATCCCGTGGCGAGTCCATGAAGAAAGACGGCCGAGACGCCACGAAGAAAGCTGAAACGGGTGATAAAGAGAAGGATTCTGGGAAGAAAGGCCCCTGCACTACTGGGGCATCAGGTCAAGCAAAGAGGTTTGTCTTTCTATGTCAGTTCTTTGATACTACTACCAAGTCCAGCTCACTAAGAACGCAACATTGTGGGTAGCCTCAAGAAATATTTTTTATTTTTATTTTTTTTTTTGCCATGAGGGAAATGTTCACTGATGTACCTAATCCTGCCATTTACTGCATTGATTTATTTCTCTGAAGTTGGTTAAATTGTGACGTTAACCACAAGCTGAGAGAACAACTCTTATTTTGTTACTTTGGTGTTTCCAGCAGTTTTTAAGCCTTTTCCAGTTTCTACACAAGGCAGTGTAAAAGAGCATTAGTCTCTGTGATGACGTTTTTTCCCCCCCTATGTGGCCAAATGATTCGCTGAAGTTGAACAAACCTCCGAAGATTGGTCCAGAGAATAAATTGGCTGACAACTTGACCCCATCTCACCACTGGAAAAATCAATGAAGCCTTTGAGACACTGGTTCAGATCCACATCTTGCCTAAGGGATTTTTTTTTTTTTTTTCCCTCCCCCCTCAACAGTACCACGAGTTATTTTATTCCACTAGCTTCGTGCCTGCCAGCTTACATCATGGTGTTATTTACCGTCATTCATTTCCTGTTTGTTGTTTCAACCATTTGCTTTTTAGCTCTTCAAGAGACAGAGATGGAAAAGCTGCAAAAGATGAAAAGGGTAAGGATGGTTTTAGAAAGGAAAAAATATATATATTCAACTTTGTAAGGTGGGTTTTTCTTTCTAATACTACTGCTGGTTGCTGTTTGGAAAACACGTTTATTAGGAGCTGTAGGCGGCAACAACACCGCCAGCTCGTCTCGTAACATTTGGGTGAGTGGCCTGTCTTCAAACACCAAAGCAGCTGATCTGAAGAACCTGTTTGGCAAATATGGCAAGGTAGATAACATCTATAGTTATGTGTGTGATTAATTAGTTGTTACTTATTTTGAATATAGAAAATATTATTGGAATTTTATGCTCGACATCATAGAGAAAACAAAAAAAATTTCCAACAGGTTTTAAGTGCCAAGGTGGTTACAAATGCTCGCAGTCCTAGTTCGAAATGTTACGGCTTGGTGACGATGTCGTCTGGCACCGAGGTGACACGCTGCATCTCCCACCTAGACTGCACAGAGCTTCATGGACAGCAGATATATGTTGAAAGGGTTGGTTGAATTCATCCCATCTCATTTCTTCATAGAATAAAACATTGGCACTGTATCACTGTTTTCATTGCCGTTGTTTGTTTTTTAGGCCAAAAATGATCCATTCAAAAAGGAGCCCTCAAAGAAGGAAGCAGAGGAGAAAGCAAATGAAAAGCGCAATTCCGCCGGGATAAAGGCGACTAACAAGTAAGTGACAGGAGGGAGGAATAAAGTGCTAATGGTAATCTTCTGAAAGTCTATTTAACTTTGTTCATTTCTCTTTTAGGCTACAGGCCTCCTACAAAAAAGAAGACAAGAAAGTTGATAAACTCTCTGAAAAGGACAAAGATGTATCCAAGAAGCAAGAGGCCAGAAGTGGAAAATCCGGCTCGGTTTCATCTGGTTCAGGACATGAGGGTGCAAAGAAGGATGACAGAAAGCATGGCCGTAGGTTTTAGCCCTCTTTTCATCTCTGATTTGAAAAGTGTAACGTAGTGGCTTTGTGGTCATAATTTGCTTTTTGTTTTTTAACAGGGGTAAAGAGCCCAAGCAAGGTGATGTTGGTGGATCACACCAAAGGAGAGTCTAATTTTGGCAAAATTAGACCTTTCAGAAGGGGAAAGTATTTTGACAAAGTAAGACTTATTTCTGCATAATTTTAACCACATTTTAAGTGTTTATTTGTCTTCAAATGAATAAAAATGTGCCCTGTTTGATACTTTTTCAGCCTTTTGTTAACATGAACATTCAAAGGCGGCCAAAAAGTTTGATTCCTCCCGAGGAGGTACGAAACTCTATTTTTTTGTGATTAATGCTCTTTAGTTCTTATTAATTTTTAAGCTTGAATTTCTATTTCCCTACTAGCTGGAGATGATGAAAGATAAAATGCGACCTTTTATGAAAAAGGGGGAGGAACGAGACATCTTACCTTTTGAGAAAATTAAGGAGCAGAAAGAGCAGAGGATGCGTGAAAGGATGGCTCGTATGGAGCGTGTCCGTAGAGCTGTGGAGTTGCGCAAGTAGGCACACAAGTTATTAGATTTAGTAGATTTTTAAAATGATGAAGCTGATGAATGTTTGAGTTTGAAGGTGAGGGTTTTCTTGTTTGTCTTCAGGCGCCGTGAAATTGCAGAACATGAACGTCGGGAGCGTGAACGTATCCGCCTGTTGCGGGAGCGTGAAGAGCGTGAGAACCTTCTCCGGGAGCGCCAGAGACTGGAGATGGAGAGGCAAAAACTGGAACGGGAGCGCTTGGAAAGGGAGAGGCTTGAGAGGGAGAGAATTCGTATAGAGCAGGTATAGCTTGAAAAATGTACCGGACTAACTTTTTATGTTATAGCTGTCATTTAGCATGGCTAGAAAATCTGGTCAGAGATGTAGTTTGTCTACTAACCCTTGCATGCACTGACCGAGAGTGGCAGCTGGCATTCAAAAGCTGCTGTCAACATTTTGGTAATATGAAGCTTGTAATGGATGAGATGTTGCGGCAAATGCTGCCGCTTCGGCAAAGTTGGGCACAAAACTTTAAAACTGCCCAGCAGCAGCATGTGTGAGAGACTCCAGGGCTTTATCACCTCTTTTAAACTAAATCAAATGTATTGTAATGTTGTAACAGCAGCCATATTTTTAATTGTTAAAATTTGCATTTATTTTTTTCAGGAAAGGCGCAAGGAAGCGGAGCGCATGGCTCGTGAGCGCGAGGAACTGCGGAGGCAGCAGGAGCAGCTTCGCTTTGAGCAAGAAAAGAGAAACAACCTGAAAAGAGGCCGTGAAGTGGAACACGGGTAAATACAGTTTTGTCTCTCAGCTGTTTTAATGTGAAGACGAATGTGAATAGTTTAATAATTTTACTCATATCTTTACCCAGGAGTTGAGTTTGTTATGAAATGGAAACTGAGCAGCCGATGAAGAGCTTAACAGCTTTCTTCTATTTTCTCAAAAGTAAAATTTTAGTCAGTTTGACTTTGATACAGAAAATAACGTCATTGGGTCTGTGTGTGCGCTGCACAACCATAATCTGAGAGTTTTTGGTTTTTATTAGAGCGAGCAGCGTTACCATGCGGCATCTACATAATATGTAAAGTCTGCGAGCTAACGTAATGTTGTTTATGGTCGTAGCAAGTGTTAACTATATTGCAAAGCGACAGGTGGTGTCCCTTGCTCATGACTAAACGCCTGTATTCGATGTTTCAGTCGGCGAGATGACTCCTATTGGAACGGCAACAAGAAGATGCAGCCCGAGTCTGACGCCCGTTTGAATCAAGGCTCCAACTACAACCGGCAGCAGAACCGCTTCACAAACTTCACTCCCCGAGAGCGAGGCCGGTTCCCCGAGACCACCGCCCAACCACCCAACACGTATGACAGGTACACATGTTTAAACTACACAAGTTTACTAATAACAATGCAGCGTTGATACCATTTGTTGGAATTCTTTATGGACTCTAAATAAAGCTTTCATTGCACTTTCTGTGAATTACATTTTGGTCCTCTTTGTGTTCCAAGACGAAACCGGTTTGACAGCGAGCCCGAGGTGAAGAAGAGCCGGCCTGCTCCTCACAGAGAAGGCTCTGGCTTTGATCGCTACCACAAGAACTTTGAAACGGTCCGCAGAGCTGAGCCACCACCACCTCCACGCGCTGAACTTCGGGACACGGACCGCCGGGACAGAGACGACAGACGCCCTGCACCCATGCACGATCGTCCTATGGGAGCAAGAGCTGCGATGCCGGGTATGTCGCACAATCGTGCACCAAGGGATGGAGGGCATGGATGGAAGAATGACAGCGGGATAAACTCCAACAAGGGAGATATGCGGTAAAGGAAAACTCCTGTTTGTTCTGCTTTAGGCATTATTTAGTTGGTTGATGGTTTCTGAAAGCTAATCTCTTTGAAATCTCTTGCTGGGCTGAGCAGCGGGCCTATACGGATGCGTGCAGAGCGATCAGGCAGGGATGGCCCGGGTCCAGGTCCTTCTCTCAGAGGAAGCCACTCCGTCAACCGTGAAAGGAGCTTTAATGATCGAGATGAAAGAAGACCCATGGTGATGAGTGATCAGGTGAGCTTACCTTCTGAAAAAGGAGCGTCTTTCCCTGATCCTCTATGATGGGAAAACATTTAAATTATAAATTGGTTTTCTTCTGTGTGAGAGACCTTACCGAGAACCGAAACACATCCTGTTTTTCCTCACGTTTTCTGCAGCATTAGTTCATTAAGAAAGCGTGGGTGCACCTCGCTGTCCTCGTGTACACATACAGCTCTCTTAAGTTTAATAGTCAATTTCTGCTAAATATTAAAGGTTGTTTATTCAACTTAAGTTATGAAATTTATGATACAAAAGTCAGTGACATTTGCTTCAAATCTTTAGTGACTAGTAGGGCTGCCAGAAACGATTATTTTGATAGTCGACTAGTCACCGATTATTTTTGCGATTAGTCGACTAATCAGATCATGCATCCATTGGACGTAAAACGTACAGCTTATTGCACCAGCATGCATCTGCTCTTATATAACTATCATTAGCTTACAGCTTTGAGTGTTTAAGGTATGTGCTAACTAAAAATAAATACAATATGATAATTTATTAAATTTTAATGAAATCTGCAGATTGTTTCAGTGAAGTTTAATAAACTCAGCCGTCTGCTCCTTGCTATCTAAAATATAACAGGACACCGGAGTATATTGTGTGTGCTGTGTGAAAACTGTAACTTTAATCTTAGCCAAACCGATTTACTCAGGAACAAATAAAATACTAAAAAAAGCCAAACAATAACATTTTTAAGTTATCTAAGTAACTTATATATCAGGTTTAACCTGAGTGGCGAAAGACGGCGGTGGGTTTGAAAACGTTTTGCCGGGAGTCCGCTGTTCTCACCGGCTATACTGAGCCTTGAACACCAGCTAGCTATCGAGCTGGTGGGTAACAGACGTCTCCGAAAACGTAAGAGTGCTTTTAAAAATATGTGGGGTCTTGATAAACTGAGCAGATATTTGAGGTTTACACAGCTACATTCTCGCCTGAAAATATGTTAAACGTTTATTTTGTGACCCAGAAAGAATAATAAGATAATATTAATACTAACTAGCTACAGCTGTTGTTGAAGCAGGGCCGTGCTATGAATTCTGGGACACAGCTTCTTCTTCTTCGGGTTTAAGGGCAGCTGGCATCCTTTTACATGCAGTGCTGCCATCTTCTGTTTCAGTCTGTTATTACACTCTTAAATCCTACGTGCGTCTTTTGGGATCTTACAAAGCTTCAAACGATGCGTCGACTATTAAATTAGTCGTCTACGATTTTGATAGTCGACTAATTGTGGCAGCCCTAGTGACTAGAATGAAATGTGGGGATTTCATGTGGTTTAGTTTGTTAAAATTCAGAGTCTGTGTTTTGGTTCTTGGGAATTGTGGAAAGTAATCTTTAGTTTTGGAACCTAATTAGTAACAGAAGTAATGTTTTTGCTGTTCCACTTTTATTGCTCAGATGCCCATTTTTGTTTTGCTGCCGAGCATTCAGCATTTCCTTTGCCTCTGCAGCCTTTCAGCTCAGGTCGCCAGGTCGTAGTGGAACGTCACGGCAGGGAGCAGGGAATGAGGAAGGAGTGGCACGGTGGCTCAAGCTCGCAGGGCGGAGGCTTTTCCGATAATCGCAGGATGGGGGACTCTCGGGGCACCATGATGCAGCCTTCCAGGTATACCGGCGTGATGGAGACCAGTTGAGAAAGCAGAATAGCGTGCTTCGCTCCCATTTTTCTCAGACATGACCTTTTTGTCTTTCAGCAGTCACTCTTCGTCTGGAATGAGCCGAATTGTACAGATCACCAACAACTCCATTCCCAGTGGCGGTGCTGTGGGAGGATTCAAAACCTTCAAAGGAACGCCGCGACAGTTCTAACCACAGCCACAAATCAGCCACATGAAAGCTCCTGAAGATCTGAAGACTTTTTTTGAACTTTATTTTTAATATCTACTTTTTTTCTTCTTCTTTTTTTTTGGGCAGCACATTTGTGCACACAAGGTTGATGACACTATTTTATTTTGTATAGACAAGTGTACCTCAGTGTAGGGTTTTTTCCTGACAGTTTTGCTGTTACATTACACAACCCTGTGCACATGTTTTAATAATATTTAGAAACCTTATTGTACAGCTCTGAGTCTTTGTAACAAGTTTTCAAGTGACGTTAAGACTCTTATTGAGTGTTTTATGTACATTTTCAGTAGCCTAGCATCACACTCGATTTCCCTGTGTAATATGTCTTATTTCAGCGTATTATAGAACCCAACATGAAGGGATAGTTGACTCATTTGGAAGTTTCACAGATGACAAAAAGAATAACCTTTTTTGAAAAGTCATTTTTGCTGTGCATGTCCCGTTTTGTAAAAGAAATTATTATAAAACTGTAAAAGAGCCTGCATTGTAGCAAAATACCTCTCATAGGCCACGAATTAAATCACAGGCAGGTCTGTGTGTCTAAACAAAAATGTGACTTTCAGGTCAAACTGCAGGGCATTCAGTGGAGGTAAGCGAGCCTTTTAAGGGCCATAGCACATGGTTTTTGTTTGCTCATTGTTATTTCAGTGGAATTTGAACATATTTGCATTTCAGCTTTTTTTTTCTTTTTTTTTTTTCCCGTTTTGTAAATTTTGTATTGTAGAGAGATCATGTGTCCATCATTGACCTCTCATTCTAACAGGAAGTACTTGGATCAGTGTAGAAGGTTTGAATCTGAAAAAGTGCACAAGATGGGGAAAACCTGCCCTTTGAAGGGACATCATACTGTAGTGAAGTCATACTGTATGTAGACTGTAAGCTTTGTGTCAACTGTGACTAAACCAACACCTTGCCTCTGTCTCGTCTTGTTCGGTCGTTTCAGTGCTATTTATTTATTTTTTTTTACTTTATTTTGTTTAAAACCTCATCAAGCTTCGTAATTCTTTCAGAGCTAGACCAATACTGCACATTGCGGGCTGCCATGCATGTACTTGGATTTAAATCACATCTGTTGTAATTGGTTGAAGCTTGATTAAACTAACAGGAGGAAAAAGGAAAAAAAAAGTGAGAAGCTGAAAGTCTTTGTGCCGATTCTTCGGTCATGACAGGTGAATTTGCTTGTGGGCCTCAGAGTGAAACTAGATGGGGTGGGAGGGATTTAATGTGAAGATCTCTCAGTGCAAGTTGGAAGTTTCAAATGAATCTCTATGAGTGTATATTCCACTGCAGTGTCCTTGGACTGATGTATAAATTCTTTTATGCTTCAGACATATTGTACATATGTAAGGCAAACGGATACATTCAGTTTGCTCCCAGGTCACGATCAGTGCCTCCCACCTGGAAAAAAAATGCAACCAAATCAATCGTACACCCAAAATAATTTTTATTGTATGAACGTGAAGTTTTGCACAACTTCAATAGATATGATAATGAAGCTGTATATTAACTGATTCTCAGGTGGTCAGGTTCAAACTTTTTTTTTTTTCCCGATTGGATTGATTTTACGTGGAATGACCCAAATCGCAGATACAGTTTTCACATATACAGGATATGAAATGGTGCAACTTCCACTTTTCTTGTTCCGTTTTTTGAAAGACATTAAGACTTCAAAGCAACAACAGCAAACAAACAACTTATCTTAGTCTTTTATTTTCCTGGTAACTTCTAATCAGGTTGAATGTCCCTCGTCTATAAGGCATTTTGTTATATATATATATATATATATATATCACCATATACAATATGTGACTGTAATGTGAAAGGCTACATACATTATTTGGTCATTTATGTAAATACATGAACATTGAAATCAACACAAATGAGTAACCTCCCATATTCACAAACGCCTTCCTTTTTAAAAAAAATGCGAAATATAAACAAAACTGGACAGTTGAAAAAAAAATGTCTTGGGGTAGTCGATGATGAACTTTTACTCCTTTTTATTTTTCAGCCCACACTACATGCATCACAGGGTAAAATCTGGGAGTTTTGATATTGCAATAAAGAAAAGATCTCCCTTTAGATTGTTCAGCACTCTGGATCTATCTGTATCTGTCACACAGCGACGACAAACTTTTCCCTCTGCTACATTAATCAAAACACTCAAGCCCGATGAAGCATTTTCACATTTTTATGTACTTGTGACCTGTTGCCTTTCTTTGAGAATATTGTGTAATGAAACGATGGATTTCATGTGGGAAAAAAACTAGTTAGGGGTTAACCTACACCATTTTTTTGCTGATGGAATTAAATACCTTTTTTTTCCTAAATTATTTGTCATCATCTGTCAGCGACGAGCTGCTACTCCAGCTTTTGTATTGGCAGACTTGAGTCTGGTGTAGATGTACCGCTAACTATGAATATATCAAATTGCAGCAAGTTCTATTGAAGTGGTGCTACGACCTGATTTCCAAAAACACCTGGATGCTGTGAAAAATATAAATTAAATCACAAAAAGACTTCAAATTAATTTAAACCATACATTTAATTATAAATACTACAAAGGTGCCATGTTATAACTAAGTATTTTGTAATGCTCATTTTGAATTTGAAGCCAGCAACACACAAAACAAACATAGGCATCTAAGGACTGGAAAAGTTGTACAATAAAAAAAAAAAAGTTGTTATTTGATAACTGCACAGAATTTGGTGATTTCATCATTTTCACCATCAATACTAGACTCAGAAAATCTGGACAAAAACTTTCAATACAAATGACAAGGCTGCAAAACCTGAACTGAATTGATTGTGAGGATCATCAGGCTCTGGGGCTGCGCCGCCTTAAAAACAGACACAATCATGGTGGGAATCACTGCGTGGATTCTGAAACAGTTCTGCAAGCAGTGATGCTGCATCCACAAGGTTAAAAACCTCATGCACAGCAAGATCCACAAACACCACGGTCTCATTTAAAGTGGACTTAGCTGAAGCAGACAACTGTACGTGGGTTTGACGGGTCTTTCTGGAAACCACGGGCACCACGTCCTCCAGAGTAATGAGGAGAGGGGCCGTTTAGATTGTTTAAAAGGCCGCATCTGTGATTGTACGGAGGCCCATGAGCGACACGAGCAATTTGTTAATCTGTGACGGTCTCATTAATGCTGAACAATATCTACAGATTTTACAAAAGCAACATCATGGTATTGTAAAAACAAAATACAACTTCAGATTTATTTGAAATGAGCTACTGGCATCATATTCAAGATGTGCATATGTAAGAAAAAGTAAAAAAAAAAGAAAGAAAGAAAAAAGCAGTTTTAATATTTGATATTTTACCTTTTTTTCTATTTCAGTTCAAATTCGGGTTTCCCTATGGAAGCTTGTTGCTGCCACTGAAAAGATCCCCAAACTGTTTCGGCTAAAGCCACGTCAAAATTTCAAGATATTTTCTCAATTTTGAATTGCTACTTACTCAAAATCTGAAAAAGTCAGTCAACATTTTGAGATTATTATAAACTATGAATGGCTAATTTTTCAGTGTCTGAAACAAGCTTCCACATTTCTCTGCAAAGTTTGGTGTTTTGTGTAGATTTACATTTTGCACAACATCCCACCATTTCTGGAAACAGAGTGGCTCCTTGTAGCAGATGTATCCTTTCATTTTAAGCCAAAACATCTAATCAGCCCTTTCATATTAGTATTAGTATTATATAGCTGGCTTAAGAGCAACTGCTACTGAGAATTATTATTTTGGCCATTATTTACTTTTTTTTTAAGGTACCTCCCCCCCCACAAAAACAATAGCACTCTTGCACAATTTATGTTCTGTAGAAAATGAGGTATGTTTTCTTTTTCTGTTAGTGCATATCAATGTAACAGTGCAAAACCAATTACAACAACTATATATGTTCAACGTTCACCTTGTCAAAATACTAATTTTACAGCATTTACCCCACCATCACTTTTACAAGGCATACAAGAGACCACTTTGAGACATTAAACACACAATATCCTTCTGATCAATTCATCATAGGAAGTAGGGTGACCCAAACACATTACAACAAAAAATACTTAATTCAGGTGAAAATGACTAGGAGTAGCAAGCTGATGCACGGTAGTAAATCTGAAACAATAATAAAAATCTGCGGCATTTGTGTAACTCCACGCTGTATTCAAACAAAGACCCACACAAAAATATTCAAAATCAAATCCAACTTAAAAATAAAGTATCATTTTAAAAACTCTCATCTGGAATGTTTAATCAGCATGTTTGTTGATTGGCCAAGACATGACT
>VURO01027488.1:69651-81651 GCA_015108175.1 Pelvicachromis taeniatus
AAAAAAACTTACCCCCCCCCCCCCCCTCCCTTCACAAATATAGTGTGCAACTTGTAACAAAGTTTGGCGGACTATAAGAAAGAGAAGGGGTAGTAGTTGTTGTCGTGCCCCTTCCTCTGATGTCCAGGTTCCACTGAGGATAGAGGATAGCAGGCACCAGTGGTTTGGGAACAGCAAATCCTCTGTTAGTCACATCTCTCCTCGATCGTCTCCGTCCCAAGTTTGCCATCAAGTGGGGGCTGTGCGTTGTGTGTCCAGTCCATGGAGAAAAAAATTCTGTCCCCTTTCTCACAGATAAGCAAATGCACAAAACACTCACATGCACACTCACGCAGACAGCTGTATGTTACAAAATAACACATTTGTCTTTATCTTTTGATTCTTTCTTGGTTTTACGCTCCCCACTAGATGACTGTTTCCCCGGGCTGGGTGTGGCTCCAGCCGGTGCTGCTCCGCCACCGCTGGCTGCTGCTCCCCCTGCTCCTGGACCACCTCTGTCCGTCTCGGCCCCCTCGGCAGCATCCTGCTGGCCCTCCTTCCCGAACAGGACAGCAAAAGAGTAGAAATTTAAAGCTATGTTTGTATTCGTTGAAAAACTGTGGCAAGAAATGATCAACCAAACATTAATGTCTGTCTGGAATTAATTACATACACTGAGAGGTAAATTAAAGGTATTTCACACATGCAGTGCAGCCCTGAACTTTAACAGGAAGTCTGTTATTTGCACTGACGTGACAATAACGATACAGTACAGTGCATTTACCACTAGGTACAGGACACAAAGACTAACGCCTCTCACACCTAAACCATGCAGACAGATCCCTAAACTAAACCATATGTGGAATTTAAAATTGCCTATTCTGTTTGATTTTCATTTCGTGACATATTGACTTCTAATTTTAAAGTGTCCTCCAACTGTTATTTTTTCCACACAGTGGTTTTGTTATTGTACTGCTTTTAAGGCGTCCTTGAGTGTCTTAAAAGGCGCCTCTAAAAAAAAAAAAAAAAGCATGATTATTATTATTTCTCATAGTATGAATGTGTTTAATGCTGTGTGGTAAACATGGGAAAACTATCATAATCTGATTCTCCTGATCCTGTGCAGGACGTTACGACGTGTCCTCATGAAATCTTGGTCACTTGTGTCAGTGCTACTTACGGCAGCAGCGATTCACAGTAATTACTTTAGCCAAGGAGGTTATTTACTTGGTAGTGAACGTGAACACGATAGCTCTTTTTAGCGATGTAGAGCGGGGTCGTAATCCATTAATATGTAGTTGGCTTACATCTTCAAGGTCAACTTAATAATTTGATTGCTTGAAAACTGAGAAAAAAGCCATAGAAACTGTGATTCTTACAAGTGTGGTGTGTCTTGTCAACATACAGAAAACCGTATCAAGATTTAAAATATGTCACACTTGACCTCTGACCTCTCCTTCAAGATGAATAGATTGATCTGATGGTCAAAGTAATAATGACATATAGAGTTATTTAAAACTACATCTCGTACTGCCATTGTTTGTATTAATGACATATAGGCCCACTGGGAATGTTAGATGGGTATATCATGTACTTTGGACCTCTGACTGCTTCTTCAACATTTATAAAAATGATACTGATATATGGAAAGTTTAAATATCCCATCATTTGCATCCAAATATCATTTCACATTGGACTAATCACACTTTTACATTTTACTTTACCTTTCTTTCGAGATGACCCCAAAATCTGATTACATTATAGCTGCTTTTTTTTTTTGGTAAAACAGAAAATTTGAAAATTCATGGAAAACAATTATTTTTAGACAAAGACAGGCAAGGCTGAGATGGTTTGGACATGTGAAGCAGGGATACGGGATATATTCGACAAAGGATGCTGAAGATGGAGCTGCCAGTGCTGGAGGACAAGAGAACGAGCACAGGGAAGATAAATGGATGCAATGAAGGAGGACATGCAGAGTGTTGGTGATAGAATAGGATGGTAGGGATAGGGTGTGATGGAGAGAGATGCTCCACTTAGGCGACCCCTAAAAGGAGCAGCCGGGAAAAGAATGAAAAAAAGAAGAAGAAAAGCTGTATAAAGAAACTGATGTGTATACACCTGAAGAGTTTTACTTTTATCTTCTGCTGTTGTCTGTTTTATTTCCTTTTGGTCTACTTCCTGATTTTTTTTTAATCTGTTCACGCGAATTAACAAGAAAAAGGATGATTATGCGTTATCACCTTCCCCTTTTCATCATCAGCTCCTCCTTTGTAATTCCAACTCTCTGATGCAGACATCCATTTGTTTCCAAATGGCACTATACCCTCTGCGGTTCATAAAATTACCTTCTCTCTTACCTGCTTCTAGCTCCCACCCACCCTCCCTACCTGTGCATGTGCTGCCGCTGCCGCCGCCTGCTCCTGTTCTTGCTCCTGGTAGTACTGGGAGGCTCGTCGGTCCTCCTCCTCCTGAAGCTTTTTCGCCAACTCTAGATCACTGATGCCTTCAGGGAGTTGTTCCCACTGTAGGTCTTGGCTTTGCTGCTCCTGCTGCAGTGACAACGCCATCAGATAATCCTGATAACAGACACGAACACACATATAAAGGTGGAGAAAGAATCATCTGTGAGCAGAGCTATCACTGTAACGCTTAAATGCATCAAATACTGTGTTCTGTTATTCTACAGCTGGTCACAAGCCTCAGGTTTTTCCTTATTTGCAGAAACAACTGTCTGTCATCCACTCCGTCAGACTTCCTTCACTGCATTATCTAAAGTGTTTCCTTGTCTATGCTATGCAAAGGTGCAATTTCCCAAATTGGGATTTTTTTTCTTCATCTAACTGAAGTCACGAGTCGTCTATAAAATACCTAAATCGAGTTTTCTTACAAAACCAATTTTGCTGATAAGGAGTGTTAGACCTGAGTAAGCAAGAAGAATAAAAAGTAATAGCCCTTGTGTTCATGTCTAGTCGGTGCATGTGTGGGAGCGAGGCAGAAAATCTGTGATCAATCTATTCTGGTCTACCAAGAAGACAACAGCTGTGAAACAGGTAAAAGAGCATCACAGACAAACACAATGCATTGATAGGGACCACAGTGACGCATGCATTAGAGGAGGGCAAGATGCCATGCAGCCTTGCCCGGTGCTATTCAGGCTGCCCTGTATGTGATTTGCACTGGGAGCTACAACACATTTATTATTTAAGAAGTTTCCATTTTATTTTATTTTTTTAGCCTGGGATGACGCAGAGTTTGTCTCTTTGGCTTCATTTCCTGTGTCTATTCACTCCGATAATTCTGTGTCTCATGGGAACTGGTGTTGTGTTTCATTGTATCCAGCGCTTTAATACAGCTAAAAAAACAACAAAAAAACAAAAAAACAAAAAAACAAAACAAAACATTACTTTGTGTCACACTGATGGTGTGAAAAGCACAACACATTTAAACACATCATGGTCTGGACGGGAATTGTTACTGGTTCTGCTAGTCTTGCCTGCATCAGTGCTCAGACCTGGTCTATCTGATCCTGCTGGCCACGGTACACAGTCTCTGGATCAGAAGGAGGCCGCAACCTGAACTCCGAATCACAGAAATTGCCGTCGCCGTCAACGTTGTGCAGACTTTCCCAGACAACCTTCTCCTCCGTCAGGAAACCTTGGTCTGTAACCAGAAGGTACAGCTGGCCCTGGGAAACAACACACACAGATTACACACATCTTATCAGTGTATACAAACATGCTGTTAGTATAATGTGTATTTGTTATTACCACAAAGGTGGTGAAGGACTTTCAAAGGTTATTTGTCAGATTTTGTCAATGTGATATCGCTGAAGGTCAAAGTAAACGGTCTCAGTTCAAGAATTCATTTTCTATTTTCATCATTTAAATGATCATTATTAATAATACATGCCAATGCCACAATATTGGTTAGTCTGTTGGTGGTGTTGGCAAACTGACATACTTACAGGACACAGGACTCCTGCTTTTACCATATAAATGTCACTTTAAGTCACTGTTAAGTGGCTGCCCGGCAACGTGATAGCTTAAAAAATATATATAGCTTTAAAATTTTAAGGCTATACATTAGATGTTACTAATAGGTACTGTTGTAAGATTAAAATATGATTCATTTATAAGGTTTTACAGATGCATTAGTTAAAGGTAAAAATGGGTCTCTTTAGTCTGTTGCTAGGTAACATGATGACATAATATGTTATCTAGATAAGAACCTTCAGAGGCCTAATATTTGCCTATGTGCCAATTTGGTTGTTGAATTTGAGTATGTAGATAGACAGAGCTATATTATTACTCTTACTGTTATTATCATTATAATTATGATTATTATTATTGGGTTTGGTTAGAAAATATTAAGTTGAGGAAATGTTGATTGTTCTATAATAATAAACGTTTTCACAGCATTAACTGTATTAATGTTGGACATAAAGTGCTTCAGTATTTATCTGAGTCTTCTCCTTGGATCCCCATATTAAAAAGAAGAATTATTTACGATGTTTTAAGAATAAAAACAACAGACCAGTGTTCAGATTACATCACATGCTAGTCCATAAACATAAAGTCTTCACAGACATATAAGGCTGTTTAAACATGTATGTGTACAAGTTCATTTAAAAGTCTGTATCGGAGTGATTACAAGAGAACATAATACTTTGTCTGATGGTTGCTGGGCACACACATGCACTGCTTTGCTTACATTGGCAACAAGTCTACTACTCAAAATGAAAGGGCACACACTCACTTCCCCTTCCGTGGATAACAGGAAAGGTTATTCCCTGCTGCAGATATATGGTAAGCAAAGAGCCTATTAGGGTCACTGTGAATGCGACGTCCAATGCTGTGTTTACATAACTACACAGCTCTCTTCAGATTGATGAATATATTAAAGCAAATTATTAACTACATAGATACCACTTAAAGGCAAAACAACTATTCATCAGAAACAAGAACGCAGTAGAGCCGTTTTTGTGAGCTCATCTGTAACTCATTAACACTTCACTAAGTTTGTTGTGTAGCCCCTCCCAGGTGAATATCCTCTGTGCAACCAATTGCACCTACATTTAAAAAACACGGATTATACGTGGTGTTCACATATCACATACAAACTACAACAACTGACATTTAAAGGGCTGCAGGACTTGTTGCCGCTAGAGGGACAGATGGTATCATGACGTCCTGACCCATTTAAGCTGTTGCAAATCAGTGGCTTCTTACACAAATCTCAACGTTTTACCCCTTCAAAGCATACTAAGAGTAACTCTTGAAGCTCTTTTCTGAGCTGAGCAGTTTCTGTCACATTTCAGACCTGCTTATGGAACAAAACGACTTGGTGTGTGTCAGAAGTTAGTCAGGGTGGTCTCTGTCTATGCAACTACCCTCGGAAAAACCCGGAAACTATTCTAACAGTCGTCAAACCACGTCTTTATTGACATATACTAAGGTACCAAAACTTGTCATTAAGAGTACAGCGGAGGTCGTCAAATGCCGTCTTTATGAGGAAAACATTAAATGTTAGTTGCGTAAATAAGGTTCACAGTTAGAGCAAATATGTTGTTATTCATTTTTTTGGTAGTTCTACCTTGTATTTGATCATGGTGCTGAAGTGGTTATTCCTGAAAAAGACGCAGAGCTCTCCCTCCTGTACCGTAGATGTGAGCTCACACAGTCCATGGTAAGTCAGCTGGGTGGCTGTGCTGTTTAAAAACTGCTCTGCTACGATGCCTAAAGAGAGAGAAGAGAAAAAGAAAAGAAAAAAAAACAGAAAAGCAAACGAAGTTAGATCAGAAAATGAAGAAACACTGATGAGTTTTAATTGATTTAAATTTCTTGGGGAATATAAAGCAGATTTAGGTGACTGTTGTTTTGATTAGCTTCACCTTTAAATCGCCTCTCAGTGATTAAAGATCACGTATTATTTGTTTTTGGATGCTTTAAGCTTACCGTTCACATGCTACATCCCATAAAAGCTATTTTTGTCATTGAGCTACGAGAACACGGATGAGTCGCCTGGACTCCAATCAAGCAATCCCAGTTCATTCATGAACACAGGTCGCTACTTGGAAAGCTTTGTGGAAATTCTGATGTAATGTCTATCTTCACTCTGAGCAACTCTGACTCGCTACTTGAACTGGCAACATTTACAGTCACATTTGACATCTGTACAACACAGCAGCATTCAAAACTCAAAATCAGTGCAATGCTACTAAGAAACACTCTACTCTAGATTGTGAATGAATCTTTTAAATATTTGATCAACTTTACTCAAAACTCAGTTTTCTCAGAATTTAATCTGTTCAGCAAAATTAAATGAACCATATTGGGACACCGACTAATGCTGAGATGTGTTGCTGTGGTAGCAGCCTGGCTGACAACTACTTAGGAAGCTCAGTGTTGATTGAGCAAATATTTAGTTGAGAAGTTACAGACAGCTGGTAGGAACGCGCTGAGCCGCGGAAGTAGGTCATTTGATGCGAAGTCACATGTATGCCCTGCTTTTTATTTAAACTCAGTCTGTGGTTTTCTGGGGAAGCATGTCTAATGTAATGCCAACCAAAAAAAAAAAAAAAGTTCCAGATTAAAAACAGAAAGAAATATCTTTTTATTATTTTACTAAAATGTACAACTTTTCTCTTTTCTCTTCAGCTTCAAGTAGACAGGATCAAAAGAGGAGAAATGGGAGACTAAAAAGCAATCGGTCAGATTGGGGAGAAGAGAAAGCACTTACCTTCTCCTGCCAGCTCACTGTTGTCTGACTGTTTGCAGGATATTATCTTTTCGACCAGCTGGTTGTAGCTGCAGTTGCCCACTGCCTTGACAATATCATGCATCTGTAAACAAAGATAAAAACTGTGGGAAAGAACATTCAACAAGCTTTGATGTTGTTTTACTAAAAGCTACAGCAAATCCCAAAGAAAAATTTATGATGGCAATGAAATAAATAAATAAAAATTTTAACTTATTAAAATCTGGTACATTCACCCATTAAGTTGACAGATTACATGTTTATAAAGAACATGATCATTCTTCACTGCTTCTCAAAAAGATGCTCAAACGGGAGACTGCACTTAAAAGTTCATCTATGTAATGTCAGATCTGTTTTTGCTATAAACATCTGCAAGTGGGAATTTATCGTGACTCATAAGGACTTTTAGATAAAGAAACGATTAGATAAAGAAAAAAGCTGATCAAATAAAACTGCTGAAACTGGTACAAGAGTACATTTTAATTATGTGCTAATGGAGAGGTACGGTGTGAGCTGCATTTGGAGACTAATTCCAGCAGCTGGAGTTATTGTATTGAAATTAGGAGATTGCTACCTACACTCATCCTTTCTGTTCATTTCCAGAATAAAGAGATTTCTGTTAAGGTGCACGTTTTACATCTCTCTGACAGGCTCCTAAGCTATGAACCAACTCAGGCTCTCAGGTCCTCTGAAGCAGAACAAATGGTTGTTCTCCGTCTCTCCCCTGATACTGGAGACGCTGCTGGAACAACCAACCACATCGTGCTCATCCAAAATGTGTGTCAACATTATGAGAGTTTAAAACCAGATGAAAAATATTCTTCTTCATCTGTTTAATTGTTATTTCATTTGATTTCTTTTATCCAATAAACATATGGGTTTTAAAAATTTTAATATTATCATTTTCTTTGTGTTTGTTTTTGTTTTTTAAACACATCAGTGATCATCTTCTCTTAGTCATTTTAGCAGCTCACATGCTTGCGTCTTTTACTTTTATGTTATACATATATTGCTGGGCTATAATCTCTCTGGCAGCTTTTGTGCACCACACTGTGCTTCCAACTGGAATTAAATATGCTATTCTCTATAATATGTTTTCCATTATGATATTCCCACAAATCCAATAATAATACACTAAAATCTAAGTTCCAGCTCCAGGTGCTCCCGTTGAATGTATTATAAATTGGTTTCCACCACCACAAAACTCTGGAGGAAAAAGCATGCAATCATATGAATTTAGCTCAAATTCATTGAAGCTGCAAAATCTCCGCTTTATAAGGCATTTTAACTCTGCAATGGCCGTTTAAATACAACAAGATTATTCAATCCACGTCTCTTTCTGTTCACATACAGATGTTTGGCACATTCTTTTGTTTAATCATTTATTAATTTCCTCTCTTCCGTTTGTGGGGTTTATCAATTTGTTTTCATGCTCTTGTTTTGTAATATTAATTTTTAATGTGTCATATCGAGGATGTAAAGGCATGGCAAGACCACACAGGTGCCACTTGTGATAGCTAAGAATTGAAAACCGAGGCTACAATTTGCAGGGGATCGCCAAAATTGGACAAATCTGCAGCAACTGTGGGACTCATAATAATAATATCATAACAATATGGATCAACATTTCAGAGAAATGTTTTCATTTGCTTGTTTGAATATATGCCAGAAAGAATTAAGGTAGTTCTAGAGGCAAAAAGGGATCCAACCTGGTACTACAAAGGTGCATCTAATAAAGTGTATGAAGTAGTAGCAGTTTGTCATTCTTTTGTTTCTTTGTCTTTGTAATAAATTAGAGCAATACTACTTAACTGGACTACAACTAAAATGAATTCAACCTCCAAGTATATGTGTGGGGAAAAAACACAGAAAACTGAGAGAATCCTTCAGTATTCATATCATGTTGAAGAATGAAAAAAAGAAGAAGAAGAAAAAGAAAACAGGCTGATTTCCATGGCGGTAAAGACAAAATAAAATCCATCTCACCTGAGGGTCAACCAGCCACCCGTGGTAAAGAGGGATGTCCAGCAGATCAAACACAATGCATTCTGGGGTGTACTCAAAGACTCGCACCCCGGTGAACTTCACGTTCACGTCCAGACCTGTCTGCAGCTTATGCAACACGGCCATGGCATCACTCATGTTCTAAAAAACAGAAAGGACACAGCACAGCAGCGTGAGACACAGATGTTATATAAATAAAATTGAACTGATCAGAAAAAAAAAAGAAATGTGCGTAATCACAACAGAAGACATATTCGCGTGTGCAATTTAAAAATGTTACAGTGCCACGAGCGACATCCTCTGCGGCTCTTTTACTGCTTTATCTGTAACACTAACCCTTGTTGTTTGCACAGACAACATTGCCGGGGCCCTCGCGGATCAATTTCTAGAACTTTAAAATAAAAAAGCTGCCACCAGTACAAAAACCTGCTTTCCACACACGCGAGCCTTCGTGTAGTTTTGTCAGATCATGTTATATCACTGTAACAGAGTTGTTTTCATATATACTGCTCTTTTTACTTTTTGCTCAGTGAGTCAACTTACAATCAGAGGTATAAATAGAAGTCTCGGCCAGGAACACTGTACAGTACAATGCAATTAAATACTCCTGTAATTATTTCACGCCGTGACAAACCACACACAGTGCATCCCTCCATCTAAACTCAATGACATCAGTATATGTTTTAAATGCTAATAATAATATTTTATTTTTTTCCTTTTAAAAATTCAAGTAAAGCAGATTTTTACTTTTTGATTGCTTACAGCAGTTGGTAAGATCAACTTTAAATGTCTTTTCTTCCCTCAATGTGTCATGTCTTTATGACCAGATGATGGGAGATGACTCACTGTAGCCGAAAGATGCACTGACGTCACTTTTTCGCATGATACCACCCCCCTGCCGCTATCACACTGTGACAAAACAAACCCACTGTGGCTGCTATGAACGGACTGAGCTGTGATACCAGGAGGTGAAAAAAAGCAAACAAAAGTCCTGAAAAAAGTAAAAAAAAAAAAAAAAACCAGAATCCACATCTATTTATCTCTCAGATTAGATCATGTTTTATGCTGTGTACCCGACAGCGGTCGCTGGGTACAGAAATAAGGGCAGATTCAGAGGCTACTGATTTGTGTATGTGTTGGTTAATGGGCTGCATTTATATTGTACTTTTCTATGTTTATAAAAAAAAAGCTTAAGATGCTCAAAGTGTGTAGTGGTCTATATTTTTTTAAGCTACACCAGCCTCACACACACGCACTGATGAGTGTGTTTCATTGTGCTTCACCTGTGTGCCGAATTTGCCATCATAACAAAGACTGTTAGAAAGTGGATTTGCTTTATTTTGCTTGTCAGTGTATTCTTGTTAAAATGTTCTAAAAGTTGAGTCTAAATTCTTAATACCTTACCCATGTTTTAAAAGTGCTTTACACAAGTCAGTGCACAGTGGCAGATACTTTAGAGGCCCAGAAAAAGGGTGAATGCAGCAGTGGTCACAGCTTTCAACATTTAAATTCCTGTAAAAATAAGATTTCTTATTTAGTTCCTGTCGTAATGAGTGGGCTGAGTTTTTCGAGGTCTGCTTGAGAGAAAAAAAAGAAGAAGGAATTTTTGGCATATTTCTCTGTTGAAAAAAGAACGACTGTACAACCTTGGTAATTTTTATGTCAAAACAAAGCTCTGAGTTAGAAATCACATATTGATTATGAGCAAAATTCCTAATGCTGGAGGACAGATTTCTAAGGTTACTTAGTTTTCAAACAAGTTCCAGGTCAGATGTGTGAGAAGTGGTGGATAAAAGGACCTTAAATTCGGAATCAGTAGTTCAAGATTGATTGTTTCACAGCAGTTACATTATGAAGCACAAACAAAATGAAACAAAACACCTGTTTATCTTCAACTCCTTGAACTCCTTGAGGAAGGTCTTGGATTTAGTGTAAATACAACCTAAACACATTGTTCACAGGCGAGACGACAGGGAGGCCTGAAGCTAACCCATAACCTGCTGGTTGTGTTTTCATAGAGACCTACATTCAAACCCTTCACACTCTTCTCGCCCAGGGACTACACAATCACTGCACAGAGACTGCAGCCTAGATACCGCCTAATAAGCGATATTAGAAGACAATAAGGCCTTACAGGCAGAGAGCGGGATCCCTGCAGAAAAAACCCAAACAAACAGTCGTACGAATGAGACGGCATTATTTTGCTTGAGGTTCACATGGTTTTATTCACATCCTGCATATTAAAACCTGACTGAGTGCTTGTACGCTATTGCTATTTTAAAATTCCTTTAAAATAAAATTACTAGTGGAATCCTGCAGGTTTTAATTTGTGTTTCAATTAAAGCCAAATCCAACAATACTGAGAAAAACGTCTTTTACACTGATAAGAAAGCCTCTGACTGTAGAGGAATTAGTCTCTATGTGTGTGCCTTTTGTTGACAACTGCTCATCCTCTTTACTTCACACTTAGCAGGTGTACAGTTGGGGACCCAAGGAAGTGCCCTGTTGGGTGTAAAGTTGTCTGAATGAGCTGCCCTAATATTGATAGTTAAAATGAGTTTTTTTTTTGTTATGCTTTAACAACAGCATGTTTTTAATAATGGCTTCCTCGGGACGCTGCTCGCTCTAAACTCAAAGCGTTCGCACACATTTTACCACCTAATGTGAAGTTGTTTGGGAGGCCATCTTTAGTAACTATCAGCTGTTCCACAATCTTCACACACTCCCACACACACAAACACACCCTGTCCTCTTTACAGTAGTCTTTTAGGTGTCTGCTAGCTCTTTTCCTCCTTTGTTATTGCAGCACACATACACACGATGATCCACAGCACATGGCTGACCCTGATCCGTGTGCTGCAGATACACAAAAAAGACTTTTCACATAAAGACATGTTTTAAGTATACCAGATATCTTCTAGTAGTTGCCTCTCTTATTGACACCTTTTCCAATAAACGCCGGGTTTGAAAACATGTCACGACAAATAGACCCCGGTCTCCAATAGTAGCCGGTCTCCTTTAAGCGTCGGTCTGTAAACGCCGATCTCCAATGACCCACCGGCTTTTCCGTACGCTACTACTCTTTTCGTACCATCTGGGCTACCGCCCTCCTGCAGTAAATCATATGGCAAATACCTTTTCGTGTCAAAAATGCTTTGTCATCGGATGCTATCAAGGAAGGAAGAAAGTCAAAACGTCCATTCCGTCTGAGAAGGGAATAAGAGCCGCTCTCCAACAACCGCCGGGCTGGCCGAATAA
>VURO01027491.1:0-16268 GCA_015108175.1 Pelvicachromis taeniatus
AACACTGTTACAACACTGTTATAACAACTACACACTGTTACAACAACTACACACTGTTACAACAACTACACACTGTTGTTACAACAACTACACACTGTTATAACACTGTTACAACAACTACACACTGTTATAACACTGTTACAACAACTACACACTGTTACAACAACTACACACTGTTACAACACTGTTACAACAACTACACACTGTTATAACACTGTTACAACAACTACACACTGATACAACAACTACACACTGATACAACAACTACACACTGTTACAACAACAAAGAAAGAAAGAAAGAACGATAGAAAGATAGATATCTATCTATCTATCTATCTATCTATCTATCTATCTATCTATCTATCTATCTATCTATCTATCTATCTATCTATCTCCAATGCCAGAGAGTGCTGCCTTCATTTCATTACCTAATTTCATGAGCTAATTAATGTCTTGCACTTGAAAATAATTATTTTCTTACACTCAGTTCGTCCCCTGTGTGACAGACTCTGCTAAGCTCTGCTCCCTTTAACTTCCTTCTGGTTGGCTGTCCCTCGTAAACAGAAGGTTTAATCAGCTGGTGGGTTGGACTTCTGCACTCACAGCCAGAGCTGCATGCCTGAGGATGACTATATAAAGATAGCCAAGACTATAAAAAACCTCACAAAGCCAAGAATACAAAACAAAAGGGAGCATTTGGAGCAGCAATCTGAAGCCTGAGCTTCATTATCATTAGCCTCATTATCTGAAACTAAGCATCCACCTCAGAACGATGGCCAAGCAACGAAATGACAACAGCAAAGCAAGGCTGGTAGGAAAAAAAACCCCCAAACTCTTTCACACAGAGACATAAACAGCGACAAATACCCAGCTCAACACAACGAGCAGCTCCTCTCCCTCCGCTTCTGCGCTCCTGTCGGTGATTGCTGAGTGGAGTCAGCTGTGCACAAATCATCAGCTCTACAGGAGAATGGATGCTACCTGAGACTAGTGAGAGGGAGAAAGAAACCATACACACACTACAACCCACAGTAGGCCTACTAGAGCAGCAGTAACAAACTGGCTCACATTTTAAACGCACAAGTGGGACACAAAGCGTCTTTTCAAACTTTTTTTTAGTTGCGACATACTGCAGTAGCAGATTAAAGTATCCTCTGTGATCAGGGCAATATGCTAATACTGGCCCTGTGTGTATACAGTGTCAATCGACCCCTTGTCCTCTCTTACATTCATTCTCAGACACCTACACAAAGCTCATCTTCAAGTGAGCATACAATGCTACAGAGCCCTCGAAAGTTTACTGCAATAATTATTTTAAGGCGTATTTGTGTGCAGTATTATCTGGTGTACAGCATGATGAATACAGCTCCCCCCGCTGTTGCTGCACAGGTCTGAAACACTGTTCCTGAGATGAAGACTGCGGCTCTGATTAGAACTGCAGCCTTGGGATGTCACGGCTGTCACTGAGGCTTTAGCTTTGCTTGTTACGACTCTTGGCTGTGACGGATTTGTTTTCAATGCGAGTGAGACTGAATATAAGCAGTGAGGGCTGAGCACTGCGTTAAAGCTGCTGTATCCCTGAACTCCTGTCGTGTGGAGGTTTCATTGGTCATAGAAGCACTGCTGGTTCAAATATGACTACAGCCTGTGAGCAGCAGCTGAGCCAAGAATGAAACACATATCGGGCCCATATGGCAACCTCCAGGCCAGAGAAATGAGGCAGTGTCACAAACTGCAGTTCCTGTAATGGACAGTTGTATCTCTGTTTTGCTTTTCGTTGTTAGACTGACGAGCCAATCTAAATCACTCCTTCTGTTAGAGGTAAAGGTTTGCGTTGAACCTCTGGGAGCGGACACAGAAGCTATCGTCTGAAAAACATGTTGAAAGGCATCGTGTTGAGGATTGCGTCAAAGTTTTATCATTCATGTTGACTACTCGAGGTCCTGATATTAATTTTGTTGTGATCAATCAAAATTTAATGAGAGTGCCTTCCTTTACTTTGTGCTGTAAATAATTGTCACAGTGATCTAGCGGCCTGCTAATTAGTGTAGCATACTGCGTTATTTTCGGTAATACCATGCTGTGGTTTTTTTAGGCAGTTAAAGCGTTCTAACGCTAAATCGTCATGTATTAGCATCTGGTATTGTAGTTCGTCTGTTTCAATGTGTTTAGAAGTCGGTATACTGTGTGAAACGAGAGAGGTTTCTGGCATGGATGCTGTTTCTCACCTGTGATTGCCTTCACTTCTGAGTCAGGGCTGTACAGTGCGACCTATATGTTTCACATGAGATGAAAAAAATCTGTCTGTGCGATAAATGATTTTGCATATGCAGCACTAGTGCAACAGCTTTGCAAACCACTTTCTTTTGTTGTGAAGCCATGGTACGTCACTGGTAGTCTGTTGTGATAACAAATTGTTATCATATCAGTATAATTAGACTTAAATCTTTTACAGCAATTCCCCCAATTTCTTTGTGTTTGGAACGAGTCCACTGGTAGACAGTATGTGCAGGCTGCTACAGGGAATCTGATGAGGTCTGGAAGTGCTATTTTCACACTGAAAAAATGCTACAAAATGCTGCAAAACTAGCAGCCTTTATAGCGCCGGTGCTGTAAGCTAACAATGCTAGCATTATCTTATAGTTAACTGCTTAGCTGTCGCCCATTTCCGGACTACCCCACTAACAAACTCATTGGACTCCTGAATATGAGTGAAGCGACCATAAGTTTTAGGCCTCAACGCACCTGAACTTCAAAACAGGCCTGCAACAGATAAAAATTCTGCAGGTTAACTTGGACAAGTAAATGTGTGTGTGTGTGGGCTCAGTGGTACTAATGTTGTTAATGTTAATGAGAACAGTTTTTAGCTGTACCCTGCAAAAAAGAAAATATGTTACAACTAAATTGGACATTGCTCAGTTTGGTGGTCACTCTTTATGCTTGTTAAAAATATTGAAAATAATTTACTTTTCAGACTGATTAAGATAAAAATGAACTGTGGAAACGTTGAACGCTCCTTCAGGTCCCTCTCTGTCGTTTGGACAGTTCCCGTTGCTACAAAGCCTCTGGAGGGGTGACACTGATTGAGGACAGGAGCTGCTGCTTGTTGAGCTGCTGACATGCTGCTTCAGCTGTTGTAGACAAGCTGTTGGTTCAGCACCAGGCTGTCAAAACTAACTAAGAAAAAGCAAGGCACTGCTTGAAAACGGTGTACTGTTTCATGGACCGATGAGACCACAAAATAAGATCCAGGAAAGAGTAACAGAGCCATGATTTTCCATTGTGCTTTTCCAGCACAATGAACCACTGAGACAAAACTGCTGCTGTGAATAATCACATTACTCTGCTCAATAATGTAACAGAGTGTCTGGACACTTTGACCTGTGTGTTAATGCATTACAGGACATTTTGGCAAAAGCTGAGCCAGATTTAACTGGAGTTTTTGCTGGAATAGTGAATTTAGAAAACCCCACTAAAAGCAGGAACAGAAAATCAGTCATGACATTTAAACAAATCCAAGAGGATATGACCGATGACAGAGACTGTGTATCAGACATGAAGGTTGCTTCTAAGTCTGAAAAGTCAATCCAATGGACCTTTTTTCAGCAGCCATTTTAAACTTTTCACAGTAGGTGTATTAACAAGGTCTCACTGCACTTAGAGGCTGGTTCACTGGCACTGGGGCACTAAATGTAACTGAGCCATGATTAATATAACTGCACTTTTGCTGTGAAAGTTCTACTTTGAAAGAGGTTTAATAGGGGAATTGCCATAAACCAGCATTCTTTGTATGGACAGTCCATTTCTATTAACAGGCCTTTAAGGTTGCTGTAATTAAACCATCATCCAGCATTCTTGGCTAATTATAGGCCAGTCTCCAACCTTCCTTTTATTTCAGAAGTTCTTGAAAGAGTAGTTACGAAACCGCTAACTCATCATATGCAGAGGAATGGTTTATTTGAAGAGTTTCAGTCAGGTTTCAGAGCTCATCACAGCACAGAAACAGCTTTAGTGAAGGTTACAAATGATCTTCTTATGGCCTGGACAGTGGACTCATCTCTGTGCTTATTCTGCTAGACCTCAGTGCAGCGTTCGATACTGTTGACCAAAATATCCTTTGGGAGGGTTCCAGGGTCCGTGGGGGGAAAAGGTAAAGGTCCAGACACACTCTTCTCCCAACTTCTCTCCAGTCACTCACGCTCGCGGGATTCTCAGGTTGATGGGGACAGGTCCAGGGAGGATCTATATACACAGAAACTACAGTTAGCAATAGACTCAACACTATACTCGGCTTTAATTCTCAATAACTAACACAGATGACTCCAACGATCCAGCGACGAGTAGCACCAAACCACCATCTTAAATAGGGCTCGGGATAACAGCAGATCAGCGACAGGTGTGGAGATTGAACCCAGGTGCGTGGCAGAGGAGAGGGAGAGAGAGAACCAAAACAGAAAAACATCTTGCCTTAATGTGGGGCCAGCCGGTGAGCCACGGGACCATGACAGAGCATGCTGTAGGTATTACAGGTACTACACTGCAGTGGTTTGTATCATATCTAGCTCATCCAATTTGTTCATGTAAATGGAGAGTCCTCTTCTCAAACTAAAGTTAATTATAGAGTTCCACAGGGTTCAGTGCTAGGATCAGTTCTGTTTACATTATACATGCTTCCCTTAAGCAGTATTATCAGAAGCCATTGCATACATTTTTATTGGTGTGCTTTATCTATCTGTCAACTTTATCTATCCATGCCGCCAGATGACACGCACCAATTACTTAAACTGCAGCAATGTCTCAAAGACATAAAGACCTAGATGACCTCCAATTTTCTTCTAAATTCAGATAAACCAGAGGTTATACTTGGCCCTAAAAATCTGAGAAATATAGTATCTTACCAGATGCTTACTCTAGATGGCATTACCTTGGCCTCCAGAAAACACTGTGGGGATTGTTGGAATCATTTTTGACCAGGATATGTCTAATATCTGCATATTAAATGAGTATGTAGTACTGGTTCCTTCTATTTATGTGATATCTCTAAAATTAGAGATCTCTTGTTTCAGCATGATGCTGAAAAACTAGTTCATGCATTTATTACTTCAAGGCTGGACTACTAGTTCAGAGTAACCGTCTCATCTCGTTTCACAGATTTATGCTCCGAATTCCTCTGTGTTAGCTTCTCTCTACAAGGATGTGAGCACAGGACACAAGAAAGAGACACAAGGGGAGAGGAGTCAGGGCAAAAAGCTCATATTTAATATGATGTCTAATAAGAGGTTTGAAAAAGCTTCATTATCAGCAATTTCCTTATATCGCAAATTTTAACATTCCACCTGTGTGCCACATTTCTTTAATACACTGAAGGTAAAAGCACCTCCTGTACAACTCCTCTAGCCTCCTCACTCCACTGTCTTTCTGATTCATTTTAGAAACTGATTTTAAGGGATTCCAGGATCACAGGCAAGAAGACTGAGGCGACAAAGACGGACAAATTAGTAAAAAAAGAAATGTCTCATGCAATCCTATAGGTTGTGTCTCATTAGAACTTCTTGTTCTAAAGAGCAACAAGTAGACCTTTAAAAATGAACAATGTGAACCTATATTGAATAAAGGCTACAGGGATAAGTAATTAACTAGCTGAACACAGATGGAACTAGATTTAACACGTCACACCAAAGAGGATGGGGAAAAAAGACAAGGAAAACTAAGGAATGATTTAAAAATAAACAACACAAATTCCAAAGCAGGACATGTTGGAATTTAATGGCAAAACAACATTCATTAGTTATTAGGATTTTAGCTCATTTCTGATTGTTTTATAATTTGTAGGTTCATGAATTGTACTGCAGTTTTCTTGATCTTAATTTCACCAAATTCACTTCACAGAGCATCTAACCATGTTCCTTCAATATAAAAAAAGTAGTGGTTTCCAAATCCATTTATGTCCTCCAGTCCGTCACTAAGGATGTATTGAATCTTCTCTAGGTGGAGGGTATCAGTCAATGTTGTTATCCAGGACTGAAAGGTTAGCCCATCCTTTTTCTTCCAATAGAGAAGAATAAGTGAACAGAGGCGGCCATAGGACAGGAGGTGATGACAAAATACCGCCACCCAAAAGTCTTGAAATTTAGAAGAACAACAAGGCAGTTGGAAGGACGATGCTACATGTAGTCATAAAAAGCAGACATTAAACACTATTTATTTAATAAAATGCTTGATTTAGGAAGCTGTGATAAATAAGGTCATGAGTAATGTCAAGTATCGTGGTCAAATTTCATTCCATTTTAGTCATCAGTCACCACGAGCTATTATGTAATACTTAGTAGCTGTCCCAATGGTACAAAAACATGGTAGCTACCAGGCTATAATAACAGAGCCAGTGAAAACCAACAGATTAAGAAGCTTCATCTTGGAAAGGTCCTAGCATGGCTTAATCCAGTGATTATCCCCCAGTTTGTGATTATTAAAAACACGGTTACGGCCCACCCTGATGCAGAAAAGACTCTCACTCTTGCCCCCGATGAATGTCCTCACAGACATTTAGAACCCTTTGGACACCAGTGCCCCTACTACTAGGTAAAGCTTTGGCTTATTACAGTTTGAGCTGCCACCCAGCAGTTTAAGATAGTCTTTAATCAGTAATTTCACACTACTACCTCTGTTGGAAAAAGGCATTTGACTATGTTTTGTGTGCAGTGCAAGTTTGGTTTCTGGACCTGATAAAATATTCTGCATATTTAGAAATATTCTGTGTGTCAGCTGTGAGCAAATAGGCTCACTGCATGTCTCGACTGCTGCGCCTTAAGAAGCCCCACAGCCACAAGACAGGCATGCTTTATGCTTTTTTTATGGTTTCATAATAAATGTGTTCAGGTGTGTGTGCGTGTACACCTGACGTGTGCAGCGGGGTCTGGTAGTTACAAGACTGGCATACTTTGTAGCGTTTTATTATAATGTGACAAGACGAATGGAATATTAACTAAAAACTTGATACCTTTAAACCCCCGCCGGGACTGCAGGTGTGAACAGAAAATTCACTTCAACTTTACTTACGAACAATGCAGACTGTGCAAAAGTTTAAACTTTATCAAACAGAGTTCAGCATCAGCAGAACATGGATTAACTTAATTCAACCCATTATTCCAGATGTCTCCTGCTTTTTCTGTGTTTTTACAAAGATATTGAAAGAAATCTGTCCATGACAACTTGAAGCTACTTGAGTGTTGCTGATACCAACACCCCCCTGAATGTAGAGATCCCCAACATCACAGAGCCCAGACGTCTTCTTTGGTCAAAGGCTTTCTATTTCTTTCATGTAAGAACATATATAGATATTTTTCTGGCCTAGTGCTGACTCTTTGATTTTATTGGTGATTGCCCCTTTTTAGTTATTTTATAAACTGACTTGGTTGTTTCAGTCTATTGATTTACCGTATATCTTCTAATAGTGGCCTGTCTCTTATGGATGCTTCTAATAAACGCCGGTTTGAAAACATGTCACGACAAATAGACGCCGGTCTCCAATAGCCGGGTGACCTTCAAGTCCCTCCACGCTGTCTTCTTCTTCTTCTTTTTAAATTTTATTCTTTTTAAATTGGCGGTTGGCAAACAATTGAATGGTGCATTACCGCCACCAACTGGTATGGAGTGTGACTGGAACGTCGCTCAAAAAACAAAAAAAACCCCCTCTGTGCTGTCGACGGTCCTCCCGCGTCTCAACACTCGGACAGCTGTTTCCAATCAGCCATCATCTACGACCAGCGGCATTTAAGCTGGATGCAGCGACCATCAAAGTGGGATTATTACACTGAACTGGAACTGTCGGCCAGCGAACCTGCTAACTGCCAATTTTCTGGTCTTTTACTTCCTCTTGAGGAAAGTCAGGCGGAGAGAAGTTTTGGGGAGCACCACTTGTGCACTGGCCTACCACAGACAAGGAGACACTCGGGAGCAAAGGAGGAGCACAATTGGGAACTGCATTATTTGTGAACAGTTGGAATACATTTTGGAGCACAGTCTTTTCACCTCAGTCTAAAAACAGCGCCTGGGTCCTCTTTCCCTCTCACTTCCGTGACAATTCCGTCTGAGAAGGGAACAAGAGCCAGTCTCCAACAACCCCCGGTCAACTTTTAAACGGCGGGCCTGCCGAATAATTTTTTGAATAAACGCCGGGGCTACTAATGGAAGATATACGGTAGTTTAGTTTTCATCTATATTTGTTGCCCTTTGTCGTGCAGCATATTGCGCTTCAACCTGGTTAAAAAAGCGCTACATCACTAAGGTTTTGCTCACTCGCTCTGAAAGTGGCACAGATGATGTCCTGTGTAAGACTGATTGGACAGGTGTTGAACTATTGAATGATGAATGTTGTCCTCAGCAGCTTGTCAGTATGTAACAAATTTAATTCAGCATATGAAGAGCTGCTGGGCCGGAATAACTGGATTTCATTTAACTCGACACTGATTATTTGTAAGGCAACTTTCCCGCTGCAGCAGTATGTAATGAATTTGAATGTTAGAGTCATGAGTGTCAATTTAGTCCCAAGCGTTGCTTTGTGGGTGTTTGGCACAAAAAGCTGAACTAACGTGGATTTATAGGATCCCGTCGTGTTTCTGACACTGGCCGCTGTTAGCAGCTCCCCCGAGAGGCCTTATAATGCAGCTCTGTAACACCCATACAGCAGTATTTACAGCAGCAACACTCAGCAAACATTTGATATGAGCTTTTATTCATTCCCAAAGAGGAGAAGCGCATTTTACAGCATTGAATTGAGCTGACTTTTTTTTTTTCTCTACCCAAAGACTCGGAAGAAAATTATTTTGTTCTCAAGACCACACACAAGCAGAAAATGCCATAAAGAGTGCTGATTACATTAGCTAAAGCTGTTATTGCCTCGATACTATTACCTCTAAGTCCCATGGTGATTTCCTGCTAATAGAAAGGTGTGTAGCTCCCTGCGTGTGTGGCTGAGTACGTGCTGCATACCCACAGCTGTGGATTTGTTTGCATGTATTTGACATTATTATTTTCCTGACTGCAGGTCACCCGGCAAAATAACAGCATACATTGTGCACTGTGTTAATTATAAAATTTCAGTTATTTCCTGTAGTCGATAAGCGTGGAGTCTAATGGGGTTTTGTGGATTTGTGTCATTGACATGCTTTGGAGAAATGAGCTCAGGTGTGGTGACATAACAAGTGAAAATGCCAATTTACTGTAGTGTATCAGAGCTGACCTTATCAAGGTCCTGAATTTCATAATTCCAGAAGAAATAGCTGTTCATTATAAGTTTAATTTGACAGTCCAGTGGTGTGTGTCCTGGTGAACTTCTCATTAAAGAATCATAATTAATCATAGCGCGCGTGTGTGTGTGTGTGTGTGCCTGATATGATATTTCACAAATAGGTAGCCTTTATGCAGTGCATCTGTGTGAGTGGTTATCTAAATAAAGGCCTCTGCGTGCTCTTAAAGGGGAGTCTCGTAACAGAGGAGCAGGTTTTATGGATTCAGCTCAGTGTATTTGCCTCGACCTGACAGACTGACAGGAAGTGCTGTTGCTCCAGCGGCGGCCTGCCGAGGTACAGTTGCAGGGGCACAAAGGTGACACGAATGCACGCAGCCGGGGTTCAAGTTGCTCAGCTGGTGAAGTGTTGAGTGAAGACTGAAGTCACTTCACATGCTCACATTTTACAAAGTTCATACAAAACACTGGGACTCCACTGCTGTGAGGTGCAGTTGTGTCAAAGTGACAATTACATGAATGCAGATAAAATCTGCTCCCCAGTAGAATTTTTACCTTCAGCTATCAGAGAGTCTACAGGTTGAAACACGTTGAATATAAAACTTTCAAGTCTGTTTTAAGTGCTAATTTAAGTTGTTTTAATCCAAACTTTACAAAACTTCATTGTCTTTTTAAGAAAATATACTGAAGTTTGCCCATAATGAAAATCCATGCATTTATCTTTTTAACTGCCTATTCAGCTTGGAAACAAGCCCAGCTGTCACAGGGCAAGAGGTGGGCTACACCGTTAATATATTGCCGTGAAAGAGTCAAGCCAAAGAGACAGACAACAACCAGCCATGTGTTTAGACTGTGAGAGGAAGCCCACGCAGGCACAGGGAGATAAAACCCTTTCTGCTGTGTGGTGAAGATGCTAAGCACTGCACTTCTGCTTCAGAATGGACAGTAAGGTACGAATAAAGATAAATCTATGAACATTTTCCACGTGTGCACGATAGTCTAAGAAGACAAGAAAAAACTGGGAGATCTTTGACATGCAGCACAGTTTTCTTTGTACACATTTTGTTTGTGGGCATTTTAATATGAAAAGGTTTTTTCGTTAAACTTGCATCTCCCCATTTTCACGGGCTGGTTAGCAAGGCCTTATTATTCATCATTTTTAGGGTTTCTAAGAGTACATTAGGCTGTGTGTCTTCCCTGACCCCTCCCTGTCTTAGTTATCAGTTTTTACACATAAAAATTGTGTAAAAGGTCCAGTCAAAGAAAAATGAAAAACAAAAGGCTGAATAGAGCTTTAGAGTCAGCTGGGATAGGCTTTATATTATAAACAACCCAAAGCTGCATAAGTGGTATATGGATGGGTGGATTTTTGGCCAATATCTATCCGCAAATGTCGACTATTTGGTTAGTTAAAAATAAGTATTTAATCAGCAATTGACGAGATATTAAAGGAAGATGCTTGCTGTCGCTCCGGGAAATCGGTTTCAAAGAGGTATATGATACTGCACTGGAAACCGCCTTCTTACTGCTTTGGTTGCCCTTAGATTGTATGCAAGATAGAGACTTGTCTCCAAACACTTGCCCACTGCTCAGTGAACTGGTTGTAAAACTGTGAAAAGTCTGACGCAAACTGGAAATTGAGATTTTTTCACTGTCAAGGGAAAAGCTGCACTTTTTGAAACATGTTTGTTTCCATGGTAAAGCTAAAGTTCTACTTTAGCGTCTGTCTAGTCATTAGTGAGTATTTGCATAAAAGTCCAACTTGCTAGCTGCAACACGTCTTTGCAACTGCTTTCACTTTCCAACCAGCAACCTCCCTAACTGAATGGGGAATACAGATTTATACCTCACGACTGTATGAACGAGGCCTTAAACAGTTCAGCTGTGGTGGGAAAAGCAGCATTGGTTACTGGGAATTCTCACACTTACACGGCTGAAACCATTAAAGATGCATTTAAATTCAGTTTGACAAAGTAACAAAATTATTCAATAGCTTTGACTCTTATGAGTAAATGTACACTGAAGACTTTCGACTGACTGGAGATTGTTGTGTTAAAAAATCGTATCATGGTAAATTTTCTTATGATTAAGAAATAATCTTGTAAGTATTTGATGGGTTATTTGACCCTGTTCATTTAACTTCATTTGAAAAATACCATTTTCCAGCGAGTTGTAGGCACAAAGAATAAAAACCAACAGTAGTTTCAACAAGCACGGAGGATTCAGAACCTTGACCTTCGATTATTGTAGGGTCTTTACCTTACAATACAAAGCACCTTGCTATTGTCATTTGGCACTACATAACTAAACTGAACTGAACTGTGTTGGTGATTGAAGAGAATTTTAAAGCAGTTATTGTTTCAAACCTCCAGAAAATGTTGTGTAACTATAAAACTACTGCAACGAGTCCACAGGCAGCCAGGAAACATTGTAACAGCTAACAAGCTGAAAAACATGGACCGGTCTTGCCAGCCTCGAGGTCAACATTTGGGCTCTTCTGTGTACTGATGATCATGAACAGAAAGCATCAACAGCCCTGCAGGTATGGGAGCTGGTATAATCACGAGTAGTCGAGTTGAGTTTGCAGTACACGGTAAGCCCCTCACCACCACCAGTAGCTCCAGGTAACAACATTTCACCCATTAGTTCATTGAGGTTTTTAATTTTGATTAAATTTGCCAATTTTTGTTTAGTCAAGCACAAGGTCAGAATTGTTAACATTGGTGGGAGGCTGTGTCTGTTATATACCATAGAATAAAAAAACCCCAAAAAGTGTAGTGTTTGTTTTTTACCAGTGACTATTTTGGAGCTAGAAGTGACCTTATTTGCACAACAGGGAGGAGCAAGCTTGCACAAGTTTGCACTGTACAGGTGCATTGCACAGATAGCTGATTAAGAGAAGAACAAAATGTTAGAACTCACAAAAACCTGAAGACTTCTTGGTTGGTCTATTAACCCAACAGCAGCCATATTATATTATTTTGTAAGATATTTCTATTAACATGTGCCACAAAAGGCACCGTTCACCCAATTAGTTCATCTGAAGCCCAGCAAAAGTGAGCAGCTACATGTCAGGTCACTAACTTTATGATGTAAATTGCTGTTGACATAAATTGATAAATTGTTTGTAAAGACTGAAACTCTTTCGTGTATCAGACTGGGAACCATTCTTCAGCCACTTGTCTGAAACCTCCATACACTCCAGCTGAAAAATAAGTGAAGAGAATATTTGAATATGTGTTACATTTAGAAGAAGACTTCACATTATTCTGAAAGTAATGACCCAACTGTTACCAAGTGCCTCCTTTTAGTGACACTTACTGCGTGAATAGCCTTGAGATTACATACAGCAAAGTTTAAATAAAACTTCCAGCCATCCAGACCTCACCATGAAAATCACAACAAAGGGTAACCATGTTATCCATGTTGTCCTTTGTCAGTATCCACTGTTACGTACCGTATTAATTTCCGAAGGGGTTGGTAACACTTTTTACAATACGACCTGTGGTTAATATCTCCTATTATTGAATGTAATTTCATTGTATTTTCTTTAAAATTATGTAAATATTTAAATAAATAAAGGAAAAAAAGAAATAATTATACTATAAAGTATTGCGTAACTTAAGGTATTTTACAGGAGAAGAGACACATCCATTACGCACATCAACATATTGAAGTATTAAATAAAGATGTAAATAAATAAAATAAAGCTTTAAAAAGGCTAGATTAATTCATATTGCCTGCACCATGAAGAGTACAGTGTGCTTACAATATAACAAGAGGAAATATAATTTTTTTGCAAAATTACAAAGAAATTACACACTACTCAAAATTACTTTCACTGTAGTTTAGATTACTTGCTGTATAATTTGTCTCTCCGTTTCTGTGAGAAGCCTGAAAGCTAAGCGATACTTAAAATTGACTACAATTTTACTACTCACTGACTACACAAAATTATTTATTAATTAGTTACACATTTTTTTTAAATTACTGGCAGCATTCTAGTGTACCTGTCTTTAAATATTTGTACAGTTGTGGCCAAACGTTTTGAGAATGACACAAATAGTTTCCTGCTTCAGTTTTTATGATGGCAATTTGCATATACTCCAGAATGTTATGAAAAGTGATCAGATAAATTGCAAAGCCCTTCTTTGAAAATGAACTTAATCCCCAAAAAACCCATTTCCACTGCATTTCATCACTGCAAAAAACAACAACAAAAAAACGGACCTGCTGAGATCATTTCACAGGTGAAAATGTTGACGAGCTGAAGGCTGGTGATCATTATGTCATGCTGACTGACTTAGAATAGCAGACTGGAATCGTTAAAATGAGGGTGATGCTTGAAATCATTGTTCTTCCTGTTAACCATAATTACCTGCACGAAAACACGTGCAGCCATCATTGCGTTGTATAAAAAGAGTGTCACAGGCAAGGATGTTGTTGCTACTAAGATTGCGGTTAAATCAACCATTTATCAGATCATCAAGAACTTCAAGGAAAGGTTCAATTGTTGTAAAGAAGGCTTCAGAGCATTCAAGAAAGTCCCAGACTTTTGGAAGATGGCCTGGGTTCAAGAAGGGCAGCAAAGAAGCCACTTCTCCACCCAGAAAAATATTATGGATAGACTGATATGCTGCAAAAGGTACAGCGAGTGGACTGCTGAGGACTGGGGTAAAGTCATTTTCTCTGATGAAGCCCCTTTTCGATTGTTTGGGGCATCTGGAAAAAGGATTGTCTGGAGAAGAAAAGGTGAGAGTTACCATCAGTCCTGTCTCATGCCAACAGTAAAGCATCTTGAGACCATTCATGTGTGGGGCTGCTTCTCATCCAAGGGAGTGGGCTCAATCACAAGTTTGACAAAAACACAGCCATGAATAAAGAATGGTACCAAAACATCCTCTGACTCTTGGGTAGCAACACATTGAAATCTTGGGTCCATGGTCAGGAAACTCTCTAGACCTTAATCCAATTGAGAACTTGTGGTCAATCCTCAAGAGGCGGGTGGACAAACAAAAAACCATTAATTGTGACAAACTCCAAGCATTGATTATGAAAGAATGGGTTGCCATTAGTCAGGATTTGGCCCAGAAGCTGACTGACTTGGAAAAAAAAGGACCAACACTGCAAATACTGACTCTTAGCATAAACTTGATGTAATTGACAAGAAAAGCCATTGAAACTTATGAAGTGCTTGTAATTATACTTCAATACATGACAGAAACAACTAACAAAGAGATATAAAAACACTGAAGCAGCAAACTTTGTGAAAGACGATATTTGTGTCATTCTCAAAACTTTACCATGACTGTAGGTAAATTCAATTAAAATACAGTGAAATTCTATTTAATTACAGGAGAATTACACCCTTGGTCATGGGTCCTATTATAAAGTGTTATAAAGTCCTGTTGTGATGCCTCGAGTGTTTTCACCGTTACCATGTTTCAAGATTTGAAACTGGATGTGAGAATGAAACCCCAAACTTATCGTCTGATGACTTGGATAATTCTCCTTTCTGGCACTTGGAACAATCAAAATTAACAAAATAAACTTTAATGTTCTTTTCAGTGACCTGAAAATAGTGACTGACATCAATATATCCATCAGAAAAGTGTTTCCAGAGCTCGGAGCCAAAACCTGACAGTGCTCAGAAAAGTTCTCACTACTGGAAAATACTCCGTTAGGTTTAGTTGAGAGTGGCGCCCGGGCAGAACGCGCAGGAGGCAGAACACATGATGTCTGCTTGCTCGCTGTGACTCCTTCAGATGACCCGCTCTGGTCTCACACAGGCTCAGCGGGCTGAGACAGACGCTCGCCTCACGAGTTTCCGCCTGATCTTTAGCATTTTCGTTCGCACATCCTCTGAGCAGATCGGGGTTGAAGTGTGTGTATCTTCAGCTTATCTCATCCAGATGCGTTTGAGGTGAAAATAAAAATTGCTTGTAATTGTTTTAATACTTTTTAACTGCAACTTTTATTTTACTCTTCAGTTCAGGCTTGAGAAGGTGTTCTGCTTTTTCAAATGTAATTTTTATCGCCACCCGGGACAGCAATGAAGTGAAAGCAATTAGAGTATTACAGTAATGACAGTGGATCATGAAGTCATTTAGAACTATTAAAAAATGAAACGCAATCAGGTGATTCACATCAGTTCATTACTGGGATCATGAGAGCAACAGGGGACCTCAACTACTCCTCCATGCAAACGTCCTTGGACCTGATGATTATCCTCCATTGTCATCCCACCACCACCCACCTCACACACACACTTCTCTCTCTCTCCTCCTCCTGTTCCTCCTTCAGGTGTTTTCCTCTCCTCCTGCCTAATGATTCATGCTAATTGTTTTTAAATGGGCTTTTTTTTGTGCTGGTGCACCTTCCATCTCTTCACTTCTATTATATGCGCTGGACCATGAAAAACCAGGGAAAAAAAACAACAAAAAAATCACACCGAGGCTGGTCAGACCTAAGAATCAATACGTCTAAATACAATTGCAGGGGAACTCGATGGGCTTTTGAATCCCTCCCTTTTCAGCCTTTACGTGAAATAGAAAAGAACAAAGAAACTATTCTGATATTGGTGCTGCAGTATGCTCGGCTCGCTCCAAAAGCTACCTATGAACCTTCAATACTGGCATCACATTACGTGCCAAATGCAACAGAAGGCATGGTTATTTCTTCCTCAGCCACAGTAGTTTAAGTGGAAGATAATGAATGGCTCTGAACATGAAACGCTGTATCAGTTGTGCGCTTTGTTATCCAGTTTATGATTATAATTTCTGCTACAGTACATCCCAGCTCCATATGGTGCATTTTAACTTTCCATATCCCTGCATTATCTTTTATTACTTCCCTTGTTGGCAGTGACACAAGAAATGAGAAGCGCCAAGAAACAGTGCCTAGAAACAATGCTTGCAAAGATGAAAGGAACAGGTGGAGAAAAGAAAGGGAGAAAGAGATTTTTAAAACAAAATATATGTGTGTGTGATTTTTTTTTTTTTTTTTTTTCTTCTTTTTCCTCCAC
>VURO01027491.1:16288-40126 GCA_015108175.1 Pelvicachromis taeniatus
CCTCCAGCAGCTGTTCACGGCTTTTTAATTTCATCTGAGACTGCTGAGCGTGATGAGCTTAGTCGTGTTCCGAATCCCTTCACGCGGGCTTCTCCGGTGTACCCCCCCACGCTCTGATGGAGCTCCATGAATTCCCCTTATTGCTGTTTAATGGAGATGGGTACCCAAACAAATGAGGAGCCTTTGCCTGGCTCAGCACCATGGGTTCTCATTAATCCGGATGCTGAGACGCTGATGGCACTAATTTTTCAGACTAAGCGGCGTCTGCGCCTTCGCCGCTTCATGGCGCTCCCACAACAAGAGAGAATTCGCTTCAATCAGAGACACAGCCCAAAGGCAAAGACGGTGTAGTGTTCATGTCACACCTGGTCTGTTGAGCTCTCTGCCTCACTGTTGGAAATCTCCCCCTACAGTGCCCATCTGTGTCTGTGGGAATGCACACAGTGATGCAGGCGTGATGAGAGTCTCTGCCTCGGTATTAAAGAGATCTAAAGAGAGACATAAGTGCAAATTACATGTGAAATAAAATTTGATCAGCTTCACTTTCCTGAGTAACTTTTTAAAGTTAAGGCTAAAAATAAGAGTGCTTTGGAGGGAATTACACTGAGAAAAAAAAACCACTCATGAACAAGATTATTTAGCCACATGGTAAATATGATATTACCACTAAGAAGAGACGAATACACTTAGCACAGCACGCGGTGGTCTAATAAGTGTCTCATAAGTGTAGATGTCAGTGCTTTAAGTGTAGCTCAGGAATTCAGGGGCTTGTTTCTGCCTCATTATTTACCATTTATACAAAATCTGGATTTGCCTGTGGATACTAATGGGGGAAGGTGGAATATATATGAGGTTGTTTACGTGAAGTAAATCCAATCCTGACTCCTGGAAATTGCATTTACGCAGTAAAGGTTGCTGGGAATTTGCAACAGCAAATGCGGTTCATACATTTAATCAAAGTAGTTGCCAGATCAGATACTGAAAGCAGCAGTAAAAATCCCCAACAATATCTCCTCATAGCTGCTTCACAGTCATGTTTACAGTTATGCTTAAAAGTGCCGGAAAACAAGAAAAATGAGTTTTGGATGGATCTGGGTAGAGGCAGAGTGCGGGAAAATGACTGCTCATTTTACTTTTATTTCATTTCATATGACCCAGCCTGAAATAATCATGAAAACGGATCCATTTGTTTTTGTTTATGGGCAAAAATGAGCCTTTATTTGTGTCTAAGACATAAAACCTGGATGCTTTTGGAGACAATGTTTGTTTCATGCAGATGCGAGGGGACCATACACTGTATATAAAAGATGTAAGTGGCCACTGTGACGTAACTCATTTGTCATCAATGTCTTGTTTTGACAACTTAAGGTGAAATTCAGTGACATCTGACTGACATTTGACATCTCTCTCACCATCTTGGTGTCTTGAAACAAGACATGTGAGAGTTTAATTTAATGGGGAACTAAGCCATGATGCATGCTTATATAGTAGCAATCACAATATAGACACACCCTAAGGCACACCCTGCTCTGTTGTCTCTTTTGATGTGACGATTCATCACATTATTATGTTTTATTCAAAGAAGAAGTGGAAGAAAATGGATGATTGACAGTTTTACAAACTGCCTGTAAGAGTACCGTATATCTTCTAATAGTGGCCTGTCTCTTATTGACACCCGTTTCTAATAAAGGCCGGTTTGAAAACATGTCACGACAAATAGACGCCGGTCTCCAATAGTAGCTGGGCAACCTTTGACCTAGAAGTCCGTCCGTGCTGTTATTGGTCCTCCCGCGTCTCATCACTCGGCCAGCTGTTTCCAATCAGCCGTCATCTACGACCAGCGCCATTTAAGCTGGATGCGCTGCGAACGTTGAAGTGGGATTATTACACTGAACTGGGGCTAGTGAACCTGCTAACTGCGATTTTCTGGTCTTTTACTTCCTCTTGAGGAGAGTCGGTGGAGAGAAGTTTTGGGGAGCACCACTTGTGCACTGGGCTGCCACAGACAAGGAGATACTCGGGAGCAAAGGAGGAGCACAATTGGGAACTGCATTATTTGTGAACTGTTGGAATATGTTTTTGAGCACTGTAAGTAAACGCACTGTGTTTTCACCTCAGTATAAAAACCGCGCCTGGGTCCTCTTTCCCTCTCACTTCCGCGACAATTCCGTCTGAGAAGGGAATAAGAGCCGGTCTCCACCACCGCCAGCCGAATAATTTTTTGAATAAACGCCGGGGCTACTATTGGAAGATATATGGTATTTCATTAACTGCCTTCAGAGAGCTTGAATATTCATATTTCATTTTTTAAAAACAGGGGTGTCAAACATAAGGTCCGGGGGCCAAAATTGGCCTGGCGAAGAGTCCAATCTGGCCCGCTGAATGGCTTTCAAAAATGTGAAGGAAGGACATAAACTTTGAACTGTATTATCATAAGCTTTATAGCATTTTCTACTGATAAAGACCTCTCCTGTTCCCATTCATAGAACTCTAAGTTAATTAATTAAATTAATAATAATTAGATGACAGAAAATTTCTCACTTTTTTTCTCCATACTATTAGTATAGTAATACTTTTAAATTTGTTTCTTTTACAGGCCTTCTTCTGTAATCATACACATTTATTTAGCCATGCTGCCACATCTCTTTCATTTACTACATTTCAAGTAATGAAGAAAAACTGAGACATACTTTTGAAATTGCACAACTTTTTCTTAGAGTAATATGTCTCAGTAGTTAAACGTGAAGGTAAACTTCTACAATAACAAAGAGGGAAATTTTACTGGTCCAGTGGGTTGCATGTGCCCAGCGACATAAAATGAGTTTGACATCTCTGGTTTCGAACGTGTCATTGATGAACTTTGAAATCTTACAAACATTAGAAATATTAGCTGTTTTGGAGAAAAAGAAGAAAAAGTAAGGCAAGCCTATGCTTTGTTAAAAAGCTTTAGGACAGTGAGACAGTACACAAAGACCTGTTAAAGTAAAAGTTGAGTACTGATGGCAAAATGAAGAGTAAGTAACTTCGAGTTGGTCATTGTGCAATGCTCTAACTGATTGGAAGTAATTAATTGGAGTAAGAGGTCATAAATTATGCAAATTTTATGTAAAGAGGCTTCAAATGGCCCATTAAACTATAAGAAAAGATGGATTTTCAGAAGTATAAAGAATTTTTTTAATGAATAAATTGTCTTTGCAAATTATGTGCTGTTTATTTAAAAAAAGACGAAAATTAGCTGTACCAGACTTTTGAAGGTGAGTGGAAGATTGTGGTCTTAGTAAAATGTTGGAATTGTTAGCTGTTTGAAGGACAAGCCATGTTTCTTTTTATTAAAAATTATGCATGCACTAAAGGGTCTCTCAATGTGCTGCATATCAAAAGAAATGATGTGTGTTTTAGTGTTATCTCCAGCCAAGCTCAGTATTTATTCAAGGTTGTAGAAAATTTGTTAGAAGAGATTACAAACCTAAAATCGTGTACACAGACGTTAAACATGCCAACACTATCGGGTCAGACATATCTCATATATCTCACTAATGTATAATCTGCACAGCTGAGAGCTTGTATTCAGCAGGTTCAGAAACACGACTTTATGCCTTGTATTGTTGTTTAAGAAGGTAAGAACAGATGAGCCTTTTCTCAATTTTGGTGTATTTGAAACTGCTGAGCTATTTTTTATTTTCATTTTGATTCAGTAACTTCATTTTTTAATCATAAAAGTCCAGTATCCTGATTGGATTTCCTAAATCTGGGCCTGGGACATTTTTGTTCATAAACCCAGGCGGGCTGGGTTATAACTGCACGTAGAAGTCGTTCTTTGACAGCAACGTGCCATTGGGAGAAATAACTGTAAAGTCAAGACTTCTTCTTCTTCCCACCAGGGGTTAAATGACCTCACTTAAGCAGCACTTCCTCATCATGACACGCTCCTCCTTCAGTCATGGTCACTGTGGTAATAATTACGTGTGAGCCAGAGTTTCCCATTCCCCTCGTGGGAGTCGCATATCTGCTTCACAGTCACCGAGCATGGGATTCCCTCAGGGACATACTGATATGCAGAGCATCAGTGGGTCTGATGGTCCTTTCTGAGATTTATTTTGAATTTGCATAGATTTCAGTGAAGGATGTGAGCTAGTAGAGGAAGGAGGGTGGCTGAGAGAGAGAGAGTGAGCTTCCATTTGCAGCAGTGATACGGCCTATTTTAGAAATTCAATATCTGTAGTGTGGTTGAGAGCTGACAGTATAGATGAAGGGAAGGCGATGATGAGACCTTGCACTACGGGGTAATAGCCTCCAGGGAACGTGGGCTGAGATGTAAACTCCAAATAAAAAAAACGCAGATGTTCTTCCCTATGGATACTCACAGGTGCTGATGCTACTGTCTCAGAAAATAAAGTGCCATTTTGTACCTTTGGGGTAAAACAGCGTGTCCCTGGGGCGGTTCACTCTAAGGTACTGCTGTTGTAACCTTGACAGAGAAAAACGACCAGGCGCAAGGAGAGAAAAATACATTGGATTTGACATCTGTTCCAACCTATCCCTTAATGTTCAAAGCATTACCTAATGCAACAGTTTATTCTTCTTCTATTTATCTTTACTTATCATGTCATATACCACATACTTTCAGGTGGCTGTCATTAAAATGCATTTACTTGATCCAGCTGCATGTTGCTGCATATCTCTGAGTCCCGTCTCCATGGTTGTCTTGCTGTGTCAGGTTTGTATGTTTGAATCTTTCTCTTGGTCTAACTTATTTCCCGTTTTGATAGTTTCTTGGTTCATGTGCTTTGTACTGAGTTTAACTTCCCTTGTCTTATTATTCCTGCTTTGTTCCCACTGTGTTTCCCACATTTTCTCTTCTATTATCATCTGGTGTGTGTTCATTGTCTGAGTCTCCTCTTGTCCTTTGTTGTGTCCTCTCTCTACGCTCTGCACTCCTCTGCTCTGAGTTTTTCAGCTTGTTTTGCTCCTGCCTTGCTCTGTGTATATTTTTCTTAATGCTGTGCGTTACTAGCAAATAAAAGCTGAGTTTTGAGTTCACGTTTTGTCTCCCTGGGTCTAAATCCTGCCTGCCACACAGTGTTAGATGTCAGCATATCTTGGTTGATTATGGACCATATTTATATTTATATTAAAAATATATTTAAAAATTATATTAAAAATCCTTCAGAATTGTTTAAGCCAACTCTGTGAGCACTTACAGAGTTTCAGTCAGGATTTATAAAAAAACAACACTAGTGAAGGTTACTAGTGATTTTTCCTATGGCGTCTGGTGGTAGACTTATGTGAAGCATTTAATGCAGAATACACGGTGGCTATTAAAAGGAATCATGCTACAATAGTTTGAATTATAACTATTTGTTATATCTATATATTTTTAATAGGGTTCTGTGCTAGAACCAAACATGCAAGCATACATAAAAGCTTCCCTCAGGCAATATTACCAGAAAGCACTGAATACATTATGCTATCCAGCTATAATTATATATGAAGCCAAATGACGCAAATTAAGTAGTTGAACTACAGGCATGTCTTAAAGACATAAATACCCGGATTACCTCTAATTTCCTTGTATTTCTCATAATTGTGGTGTCTAACAAAATACTCTTACTCTGGATGACATTACCTCATTCTTTACATGTAACACACTGAAGAATGTGGAGTCAAATTATGTCCTTCAACACGCACATTAAAGTTATATGGAGGACTCTGCACTGTGACTAAAATTAGAGAGAAACTGTTTAATGCATTGGTTACTTATAGATTTGATTATTGTAATTTACTATTATCAGGCTGTTCTAAAAGCTCCCCAAAAGGTTATCATTTGATCCAAAATGCTGCAGTGATACTGCTGACAGGAAAAAGTACGAGAAAACCTATTTCTCTATAATAGTTTATCTTCATTGGCTTGCTATTAAACCCAGAATCAAATTTAAAATCTTCCTCCTCACATACAAGGTCCTGATAGATCAGATCTCATTGTATCTTATAGACTTTATATTACCATATTATCTCAGCACTGCACTTCTCTCTCAGACTTCTGATTACTTGTGGTTAACAGATTTTCTAAAAGTAGAATGGGAGGCAGAACCTCTGTGGAACTAGCTCCCAGTTTGGATTTGGGAGACAGACATCCTCTACACTTTTAAGATTAGGCTTCACGCCGGTTTCTAATAAATGCCAGTTTGAAAACATGTCACGACAAATAGACCCCGGTCTCCAATAGTAGCCGGACGACCTTCGACCCGGAAGTCTCTCCTCGCTGACGACCAGCGGTATTTAAGATGGATGCAGCGACCATCGAAGTGGGATTGAACTGGAACTGTCGGCTAGCGAACCTGCTAACTGTGATTTTCTGGTCTTTTACTTCCTCTTGAGGAGATTCGGGCGGAGAGAAGTTTTGGGGAGCACCACTCGTGCACTGGGCTACCACAAACAAGGAGACACTCGGGATCAAAGGAGGAGCACAATTAGGAACTGCATTATTTGTGAACTGTTGGAATACGTTTTGGAGAACCGTAAGTAAACGCACTGTTTTTCCACCTAAGTCTAAAAACCGCGCCTGGGTCCTCTTTCCCTCTCACTTCCACGACAGTTCCGAGAAGGGAATAAGAGCCGGTCTCCAATAACCGCCGGTCTCTTTTAAACAACGGGCCAGCCGGATAATTTTTTGAATAAACGCCTGGGCTACAATTGGAAGATATACGGTATGCTGCTGTAGGCTCAAACCACTTTGGGACTTCCCATGATTCACTGTTCCTCCACTCCCCATGTGTTCATGCCACCACTGCACATCATTAACTTATATTTTGTCTCTCCTGTAGTTTTTGTTATGTTCTTGTCTCTTGCCGCCAATGGCTGCAAATGGTTGTGGGGTGCCTGTGCTGGCATCATACAACTCAGTTATTCCCAAAGCATGGGCCGGGCCCCCCTGATGGGCTTTGAGGGTAGTGCATGTGGGCTGCAGTGATAACAGCAATTCAGTTTGAATGTACTCACAAGTATGTACACTTTCATATTTATATAAAAAAAGTGAATTAAAACTAGTAATAAGAAGTGGTTAGTTTGTGATATTACTAATTACTCTGACCTAAATTTACTGCCCTTTTATTGAAGTTTGTGTTAGAGTGGCACGTGGGTCACTTAACACTTATTGATTATGGGTAGGTAGCATTAACAATTTATAACCAACACCCCGTGGGGTTTATTTTTTAATTCAGCATTTAAGAATATATATTATTTTCTCTTGTATTTTGATTAGAGTGAAAATTTAAGATTGGGTGGACCCCATGGGTGGGCTGCAGCACTCTTGACTGTGGGAAAGCCTGAATAGATCATGCACAGAAATGGACCTGTGCTCTACTCGTATTTGTGAGAGTGTAGCCACCGCCTGTGCTATAGAAAAGCGGTGTGTAAGTCAGGCTGATTTGCATCGGTACGTCTTTTACAACTTTGTGATGGATGTTCAGCATCTGCTCATTTACACGAGATGATCTCTCAGCACGAACCATCATGCTGTGTTACTCCCACTGTCTTTTTGCTGCTTGAACGAATCTGCAGAACTTCCCCAACACCGCAGATGAAACAGACTATTCAGAGAACATCTTTTTGGGTGGAAGTATCATCCCTGCAAGGAATTCTTTCCCCAATATTGTATTATTCATGAATTGTGCAGGTCTAATTAAAAACAATAACCAGATGTAGACGGTAAATTTATGTGATATTGGGAGAGCTTTCATTTATGACCCCCTGCAGTTTGTATTTTGCGGTGCTCTAATACATTTCAGACCACATTTAATCCTTTGATCACGAATGCCTTTAAAACATTTGATACAGAGAATGAAATTCAGACGGAAAGCCTTGAGATTCATTCTGTGATGAATGCCACTCAAGGATGAATTTTTAAAATCTGTATGTATTTGCAGAGCAGATAATGAGAAGGTTACAACAAGGTTACAAAAAGAGGATTGCAGGACATCTGTGATTGTTTGAGAGCGCAATATTCAGTCAAAGAAAAATCATCAGTCCATCTTACCTTCTTCTATCTTAGCTCACCTTCTATCTTCACTGGTAAAGGCCACTGAAATGGAAGTTTCACAAAGCCACAGATTGTAAAATAGAAAAGCTTTATTAATAATATTTTTGCCTTGGGTTCATGATGTATTAATCAATAAAGAGGTTAATCTGTTCAGGATACTAAAGTGGATACATGATTTTCCTCCAGAGGAGCCATGTAATGTGGCAGCTACAAATTCCTGTTCCTCCTAAACCACAGTATATACAGACACATCTTAGCCCACGGTAATGCTCACTAATATAGCACTATTTTCTCTTATACCCTCTTTTAACATAAATGACAAATATGTTTATTAGCTGTGGCATCACGAATGCATTCTTTTCCGCTGCATTTTCTCTTCCAATTACATTTATTATAATAGAATATGCATGGCAAAGGAGGGATCCCTTTGATAAATAATATGGTGAATCCCAGCTCTCAGACTCAAAATAACCTTATGTCATCCTTGGTTTCTTTCCAAACCAACAATTCAGTCAGTAATTTAATATCGACCTCAGATTGTTGCTGATATTTACCCAAAGTAAATCCAGGGACGAGATGGTGAATGCTGAGGAGCTTAACAAGTCTTTCTCAAACACCGGGAAGTCAAAGTCACTGGAAATGCATTTTTAAACTCTGCTACATGAAATTTAAGCTGTCTGAAATGTTTTTGTCAGCATGAAATTTTTTACATAAGCGTCTGTAGCCTTGCTGTGAGATCTGTGAGCCTGCACAGGTGCTATAACCAAAACACTGGGTCCGTTTATCATCAGTGAGCGATAAGATTTTCCAATTAATGAAGAAAAAAATGTCGGAATTACATTTTCTTTGCATGTCTGATGTTGGTTGTTAGAAGACAAATGCAATGGGAAGTCATTTACATGTTGTCACCGTACATCCACGTGCAGTTTATGAGTCATTTCAATATATGAGGTCAGCGTTAACCTTGAAATCTGACCTCACCTCAGTGACACAAAACGAGCACCTTGTTTATATTTGTTGATCTTTTACTTTAACCCCCTACCAGAGCAGAAAGATGGTAAATACACAAAAAACATATTTAATAAGTTGTTATAGTGGAGTGAAAGCAAGTGTCAAAGAAAAGCAACCTTCCACCCTTTGTACTGTTCTTCATGTTTTGATCTCCGATGCCGTCTCGTGCTTCTCCCTCTTTGTACTAAATTCCACCGTTGTTTCCTTTCTGGTTTGAGCCAACTTTTAAACCAATCAGACTTTTATCATTGCTGTCAAGCTATGAGTGGCTGAGTTTTTGGTGGACTGCATGCAAACGTGTTGCCATTTTTTTCTGTCAGCTGAATTCCCACAATTCCTGTATATATATATATTGCTTTAAGAGTAATACTTCTTTTTAAATGACCTTTAACAAACTCCATTTCCTACTTGCTTGTGGATAAATGTCACCACTTCACTATGACTAGTATTTGAAAAGGCTGCAGATAGAGAGCTCATCTGTCTCTCTGCATATGTATTTTTTTTTAAAATTCAATTGATATAATTATGTATACAGAAAAGTACCCCGGATTTTGATTCACCATACATTACCCTTCAGCTTCATTTCTCAGCATGAGAATCATCCAAACACACTGCCACTGAAGTAAAAAGCATACCTGGGTAAAACAGTGGAACGCTACCACGGATTGGCCTCCCCAGAGCCCGGCATCGGCATCATTGTAGCAGTGTGGGATTGTGATGACAGATAATAGAACAAAAGGTAGAAAGATCTAAAGAGGAGCTTTGAATGTCCTTCAAGAAGCCTGGAGAACTATTCTTGAAAACTATTTTAAGGAATTATAAGAAAACTGCCAGAGAGAGCTCATCCTGTGTTGAAGAACAAAGGTGGTCACACCAAATGTTGGTTGTGCAAACCCTGTTTTGGCCTTATGTGCTGTATTTCTCAGTATTTCAATATGCATTTATTTCCCATTTTCCTAGCAAAAAATAAAGATGTAAAGAGAGACTCCAGATTTCTGCACAGTAGTGTGTATGGAATACACCAAGTCACAAAGTTTTGTTTCTTTGAAAATAATAGAAAGTCAAGCCCAGCAACATGTTGCATTTTTCAGAAAGACCAGAGATTGCACTGAGTTACAGAAGCTGGAGAGAGACTGGTTGTCCCAGAGGGCTTCTGAATGTCTGATTCCAGGACTTTAGATCTCGATAGCAGTACCAACATTAGCACCACTACTAGTAGAAATACTTTACTAGCAGCAAAGGCAGTACTGAAGAGGTACTTGCGCTATTGATCATGTAAGGACAACAGCATGGTGGCTTTACAATCCAGCCTCCCCTGAGAAATCTCTGCACTGTTTTGCATTAGCAGTTTGTTACTGGAGATGCACTGAAACGCTGACACACTGATAAATGTCCTGTCACCCGGAGACATACTTAATAAACATTTTATTAGCTCTCGCTAACAGCCTACGGAGGATCAAAGACATGCTTGTTTGACATTTGGATGCATTCGGCTGATTGGCAATTCATCATCTTGCTTCACACTCAGCAACGTTGCCCTTCCATTCATAATTTATCTGCCTATTCACTGAATGCTTTCTAATTCAATAAATTGTCAGGAAAATTGGTTTGGGAAATTCATAATGCCATTAATAATGTGTCTGGCCTTGAAATCTGAATACACAAATGCTGAGTTAAAGAAATTCAATTATGGAGAAAATAATTTGTTTTGGCTGTTTTATTGCTAATCTGTGACACGGTGAAGTGGCTCCTTTATTCCTCGGCACCGAGTAAAAAAATAAACTGTGTGTTGTGGAGTTGAATGAAATGAAAAATAAAAATGCTCATTATTTGCAGTTGACCACACGACTCAAAGGATTTAACCTGTTTCGGCTGTGAACAAGTTGCTCCAGGAACATTTGAACACAAGAGGTGAGAAGTTTAACTTTATAAATACTGACGGCAGTTCTCAGAGTGTAATAGTGGGCAGTCGCAGTCATAACTTGCATGCCAAAGATGGAAATTTTAAAATGCCAGAGGCACTTTTTGTTTGCGGTATAGACATCTTTCTTAAATTCCAAGCACTCTCTGTCAGTTGTGTAGAAATAGTGATTTGGCTCACAGAAAACTTGAAATGCAATTTCAAGATGCTCTAATTAATTTGGAAAGTATTGTGAAGCATGACGTGAACTTATTTTCAGTTGAACTGGGACAAGGATGGCTTCGGAAGGATGCCGCCCACAGGACAATTCGACAATAAAAAAAAAGTACAATAACGTACTTACTCATGACATTTTGCTGAATTTTGGTTTGAGGTCAAACTTGATTTTAGCTCTGTTTTATGGACTTTTATTTAAGGCTGCTTTATACACAAATATCAACTAAACATATGAAGTGAGTCACACAGCATACTGTTGCGAAAGGCTCAGTCAGCGTACGCGCAAATGCATTTTCACACAAACATTTGCATTCTGACATTTACATATCCATTCAGAGCATAAATCGGAGTATAAATAGTATCAAACAGAATCTTATTGGTTTTACATATAAAAGTCTAGCATGGATGCCTGCCACAAATGCCAAGCCGATGTACAAATGCCTCAGTCGCACACCCACGCACACACCCACACCCACACGGATAGACACACAAACTTGGTGGTTTCTCTGCTTTCATTAGTCCTGGTCTATTTTACTAAATGAGTAGGCTGATGCAGAATTAAAGTGTCCCTGCAGTGCGTCTTTCACCGTGGCTACACGCTCCTAATAACGGCAGTTTTCTGTGCTTGTGTATGTGTGTGAGAGAGAGGCAGAAAGCAGAGATACACTGGAACAGTGTGTGTAGAGGTGCACAGGGAGCGAGGGGGACCTTCGCTTAACAGAGGTAACACTTGCCTCAGGGAAGAAGGAGAGAAAACGTGGCCTTCACCATTTGTCATGTTTCCCATTTGCCTCCCTTTAAACACATTTTCTTTTCAGAGCCTCTCGCCTCCCACGCACATGCTTCCGTGGATCTATACATACTGAGCACATACGTTCTTGAACAATGACACCCATGTTTCACAAAGTGCTAATGAGCTCCCTGCACTGAGAGGATTCACTAATAAATCTGCAGCTGATGTCATATTGCCTGTTGCACACTTTAACTCCAAGAAGCTGCTCATTTTAAAGTCACCCTGTAGCTTTTAATGATGGAACCAAGTCTCGAAATGAACTAACTTAACGGGTTCATTTAGATATAGTGGACTATATGTAACAGATGGACACAGTCACCATTTCTGGACCAAGCCTGAATATTTTGTGTTTTTTCTTTTTGGAACCAGTAGTGAACAAATTTGAACATTTGGTTAGCAAGCTGGCTCCACAGACTGTACAGATACCTGCTAATTGGTAACAAGATTAATAAAGACTAACAAAATGCAAGAATTTCACTCACTAAAGTTAACATACAGACTTGTTGGGTAGGCTTTACTTTACAGCATTTAAAGCTAGATAATGAATTTGGTCTACATATTTCAGGTTACATTAAAATGCTTTAAAGGGAACTGAAAACCAAAAACAATGTTTAAGAGGTCCAGTTACAGGAGAGTGAAAATAGGATGGAAAACTCCTTGTGACTAGGAAAAATCCATGGTTGCCATTGATTACATTGAATTTTTGTGGATTTTGTGTCTGATTGCAAGACGTTGCACCAACCAAGTGGTCACTCACAGGCTGCACGTTCAAACTCTTGGAGACCACTTTCAATCTCAAGGTGATTGCACAGGTCGTCTGGTCCTAACCTGACTCAACTGCAAGCATTCTCAAGCACACTTGTGATGTTTTGCAAAGAAGTCCCGTCTAATTCATAAACTGGAAGATTATCGTCGAGTTGCCATCAGAGTTAGTCAATCTGCACCAATAAACACAACTTTGCAACAGCTGGTTGCCAACTGCTGTATTCTGGTTATATTCCTGTATAAAAGCAACAATGCTGAGCATGTACGTAATTTTGCAGCAATTATGGCGTTTCTGAATTTCTGCTTCAGATCAATGAGGTTCTGGCTGGACTCTGAATGTAAGTAGTTTGTGTGAATTTCTGGGTATGTAGACTGCAACAGATTTGTGACTTTTGACAATTTATCACAATTAATTGCTGTGCTATCATAAACAGATTATGTGTAATTGTCAGTTCGACCATATTACAACAATTTTATTGCCATTTCATCTCTGTTTTGATGCACCAAAGTTGTGCTGACGATGGCAACTGACCATAAGTGGTGCAGACCTGGTTCCCAACTTCGAAGCAACCATTTCAAAAGAAACATGTTCACTTGATACAGCTGCAATACTTTTGGCCATGCTGTGGTCTTCAATCACTGTTTTCCCAAGTGTGATTGCAGCATTAGTAGATATAAGGACCAGCAGGGGCAATAGACTTTGAAATAGTGGCTCCGATCATCAGAGTGCTTGATGTTCCTTGATGATAGGAACATAGCTCCCCATGTTCCCCCCTGTACAATTATTATGAAACTGGAAACTATCCATAGAGAGCAAATCTGTTCTTTTGTATCGAGCTGTAAACATGTTTATTCCTGCTGTGAAGTTGGACATCTTAACATAGGAGTCTATGGGGACTCACTCACTACTGGAGCCAAGTGGCCAATAAAGGTTGCTGCCTAGTACATATAGTACAAAAACAATATCATATCATATTTTTGGAGTCTCTTCAGTGATCCACCGCTGCTAACAGAAATGTGTCATATCAGGACCAATGCAGTCATGCCGACTGAACACAGCTCACAGGGTCTGAACTGTTACCCTGCTGTGATTTGATATTTTGTGTTCCAATATGTCTGCCCACCTGACAAAGAAAAATCCTTTCACATCCCATACTCTAGTTGACCACAGAAATGAGTCTGACACTGATACCGCGCTTCAGGTGTGACATTATTCAGAGCTGCCACACTTGAGCAGTTATTTGCCTTGCAGGGTTTTTTCATAGAATTTATGCACTGTTTGCACTCTGCAGAAAAATTTAGTGATTCTGAAATCATCATCTGTGGTAGAGGCTTTTGCCGTGGGCAAAGATAAGCAGTATACTCTGCAGCACTTGAGGCGCAATGGCGCGATTGTTCTAGCGCACCACACAGCGAGGTAAAGGCATTTGCTTTCCAATTCTGTGATAAACACATTGCTTCTCCTGGAATTTCTGCTATAATTTCTTCCTAATAAAAGCCTTACAGGTTCAACAGGGGAAATCTAACACACAACACTCTGAGGATTCACACACACTCTTGTCTGTGTTAGCAAATGCAAACAAGTCAAATGTAATTTTATATTCAGCACAAATATAGTTTTTGTAGAATAGTACGTAAATGTTGAGAAAAGTAGATTATAAACTATAAATTAACATGACCTTACCCATTGCGACAAACTGTGTGTGGATCAAGGACAAATTATCTAACCTGCTACATAGATTTGGACAGTTAGGTGGATTAAATTCTAGAGTTGCCCATAATAAAACGTCCTTGAGTGTTTGTGCCTTGTGCCTTGTGCCCCACATACAGGCTCTTCTGATGCATCAACCGCGCTGCCACTTAAGCTCTAGAGGTCTCAGATGTCTGTCAGCTGATCCACAGTAATGTAAACATAATCTACCACAACAGTTCTTCTCAGCTGCCTGGAGGCTTCTCATGAAATCACAATTATTGATCTGTCAGGCAACTCAAAAACATTTTAATCCCAGTCATCTTCACTGCACCACAACGTCGGTCCCTGGGTAAAGACCTTACTGACCTTTAGCAGGCTCAATATGTCGTATGTCTGTCAACACGCTACACGGTTAATGTATAGTGGAAGTCATAAATAAATGTCTCCAGGCGCGAAGCAGCTTGGTTGCACCATAAGACACCCGGCTGCATACTTCTGACCTTGGCCGGGTAATATAACTCAGACGCGAAAGGAGGGAAAACTGAATGCTACAGTATTTCCTGTGAATTACACTTTCACCTCAGCAGGTGGTCAGCCTTGGTTAGAAAGTAGTTATTTAAGTTGTCCATTTAGCTTTTCTAGAACTGAATAACACCTTTGTGTAACATAAGTGGAGACTGACATAATGGCAAGTAAAGTAAAAATGTTCTTACAGTTACAAAAGTTAGAAAAGGTAGTTAGAAAATGTCTGTGAAGGTTCTCAGTCATCCAGGTCATCGTAGTCTAAGGAGCTCGGAAAGACAAGCGTCTGGACTTGATTAAGTTTCTTGAAGACGTCTCACGTCTCATCCGAGAAGCTTCTTCGGTTCTAAGAGCAATCTGGGACTCTCCACCGATTGCACTTTGTGTGTGTGAAACTTAAAGAAGTCCAGACGCTTTTCTTTGTGTTAAAAAAGGACTTTTGAATTGTTTCCAGAGCTACGGGAACCAGTTGTAGCAAAATTGGCTGCAATTAACTTGAAAGCACAACGGGGGACGTAAGTAAATAAACGGGGATAGTTCTCAGTGAAAATGAAAAGCTAACATAGCTAACAACAACTCTTCAGTGCTCACATTTACTTTCAGTTTTCAAAATAATGCCATTCAGTTTTTCATACACATTTGTATTGTAGAACTGTAGTATGTTGCTAATAGTTGCTGATCGGTTGGTGAAGTATTCATGTGACACAAAATGGACTTCACCTTTACAACTTTGATAGCAGACACCTCTCAGCCTAATTTACGTTTGGCACTTGCAGTGTAGTCGTGGGACCAGCGTTTGCTTTGTGAGTCAGATGAAGCGCAAAGAAACCAGATGTCAGGTGTTTGTGTCAGCAAACACCTGACATCTGGTGCTATTAAAGGTGGACCTATGGTTGAGATCGGCCAGTCAGACTCACCCTGGAATCAACACCAGGTGCCGACCACAATATTTATGTGACTTTAATTAATTTACTCAACTACAAATGTCTTATGACTTACTGCGGGTAAAAGCTAAAAACACAGCTGGTACTGCATCATAAATAAAATCAAGTGAACACATGCAGCTTTTCACACAGCCAGTCTCACATGGATAGATGTGGGTGCCATATTTGGGTCTTTGGTCAATCTTTCTGACCTGTTCCTGCATAACAGTTAAAGAACATCATCTAAGTTATATAAGAGAGAGGATATTGTATATTAAGTGTCACTGTTTTAAATAGTCTTATTTGTATTAAATCTGTTTCATGTATAAGGATTTATGTCAGTGTGCCTGCACAAGCAACAAATCTGAATTTCAGCAACAGAGACATGCAGAGCTGCACAGCGTTGCGATAGAGTCTGAGTGACGATGAAGTCAGAAGACAGAAGGAAGGATAGCAGCACTGAGTAGAGGAGACTTGTTTACTGACTTGTTTACAACCCTCATTACAACTCAAACATGGGCCGGACTCTGGGATACATTGCTGGCAGTTTTATCGATACTATGTTGAGATTTTTTTTGGTGTGGGGAGGGGCATTTTTGCCTTTATTAGATAGTGTTGTGAAGAGAAGGCGGGAAAGCGGGGTGATCTTAAACAGATCCATATGCAGGCCACCAAGGAGGCGGACAGGCAACGAGTGAAAAACGACAGAATTTAATGGACTCACAGAAATAAATAAAGCACTGCAGGCAGGTTCCAATTAGTTGATGGAAATCGGGGGCAGCTGGAAGTACAGATCGGAAAAGACACAAGCAAAAGATGCAGTATGGTGAACCGACAATCCAACAATGATGGAGTGGAGAGATACACAACCAGGGTTGATTAGGAACCCCCAAAGAAAAACAGCTAAAGGTGGAAACCATGAAAACACAACACTGATGATTTCCAACATGGACAAACTCATTGGCTCATGAGACTTTCGTGCATTAGGAGTTTTTGACTGTCCTTGAACAAAATGACGGCTGCACTGATGCATCTAACCAATGCAGCATCTCCGTGTTTATCTCTTTGCACCCGACCCAATGATGAAGCTCCTTATTTAAGTCATTTCTCACCCGGTGGAGTTCATGAGTCTGTGAATCCATTTAACCTTACCTTGGGCAGACAGTCATGAATACCACAGTGAAGAGGGAGAGCCATTCTTCATGGACTGATGGTCACAGCAGAAAAATGTGCCGAGCCTGCCTGTCACGCTGCTCCGGCTGACATACAGTGTCTGCTTTACTCTTCTGATCTTTCAGGCCCAGTCAATGCTGAGGAGAAACCCACATGCTATATAAAATATAATGCAAAAAACGCCAAACAGAAAGCATTCTGATCAGGGTTTTCTCAACAGGTGAACTCTCAGGACTTAAATATGAACTACAGTGCGTCCATGCTTCCTGGCAAAGTGTCCTATATTTCACAGTCATTGGGTTTTATGAAGGAAGTGATCGGAGCTGCCTGCACCTGTAAACCACACTGACAGAGCAGAGGAGGAATAAGTGGATGTAATAAATGCAGCAGACTATATCTCAGTACAGACACCACCACATATAATGCAGCCTTGATTGGACCAGAAAATGCCTGTAGGTCGTCTCAGCTGTGAGTGACTCATTGCTTAAGATGTGGACACTCGAGTGCAGTGTTTAGGCGTCATATCAAAGGATGAACACTCATATATCTCCGCTCTGACCCTCTGATGCTCATCCATAAAATCAACCCGGTAACACTTAAGTCATAAAGTGCAGTTCATAACAACTGATGTAGGCTGTCATAAAAACAGATGATGTTTATGGCTTTAATTAAGCCTCCTTAACGACTTAATTCTTCACTGATCATTTGTTGTTGCTCTTATCAAACCTCGTTGCTTAATCAGTGATGAGGGTGATGAAATGAGACACGGTTCCATTTCAGGGAGTTCACTACTTCATCTTAGTCTTACGAGATGCTGTAAAATGTTCTCATCCAGAATTCAATTTCGGTCTGCCCATTCCAGACAAAATGAAAATCAAGGAGCCTCCAAAGCGCTGTGAGTCAGAGCTCAGAGAACAGTTTCAGTGGCCTGCCTGTGTGACGGAGCGCAGCACTGTGACCATGCGCCATAGCTGCTCGGGGAGAGCAGCACAGCGGCGTTGTCACTGATGTTCGGGCGATGATGACTTCCAATTGGAGCTCTGATCACAGCAGAGCTTTTGAAATGTCTAATCTTGTGGTGACCCTGAAAACCCAAAGCGCTTTGGCTCAGGAAAACGTATCCAAACAGACAAAAGACAAGCAAATGAAGAAAAGCTTTTCATCAGTTTGACAGCGCATGCAAAGCATTTCGAAACCCACCCCACCCCACCCCACCCCCCGTCCAAATCCAGAAACACACTTCAAAAGAAAAGAAAACAAAAAAAGCAATTACAGGAACACACTGGAAAAACAAATCATACTTTAAGACTTTGTTTCCCTCTGTAGTCTCTCCTTCACTTTCTGAGTTAAAGTATTAAACAATAGTTTATTTTTGCACCATAGAATTTATGAAAAAATGGACATAGCTACCAGTTTGTCACCCACTGGTGTAAATGAACTGTAAAGGTACAATATAAAGGAACACAGATCTAGTTTAGTGCTAACTAGATCACAGACTTCTTTAAAGGTTTATAAGGAGCTGAGATGACGGCTGAGAGGTCCAGGATGGTGACCAGCCTAGCAGATAGCCAGTAGCTGCAGCTGCCTGTGTGTTACCTTTCAAAGTGGCCACACCTCTCAAATTAAACATGTCCAAAATCCACATGTCTTAATAAACATCTACCCTCATTCAGCTGTTATTAAATGGAAATGACTAAACAAACCAACTATATTTTTGTATTAGGCTGTAAGCATGTTTATTTCTGCTGTTTACATCATTTAAACATGGGAGTCTATGTACCGTATATTTTCCATTAGTAGCCTGTCTCTTTTAAACGCCGGTTTCTAATAAACGCCGATTTGAAAACATGTCAGGACAAATAGACGCCGGTCTCCAATAGTAGCCGGGCGACCTTCGACCCGGAAGTCCCTCCGCGCTGTCTTCTTCTTCTTCTTTTTAAATTTTATTGGCGGTTGGCAAACAACTGAATGGTGCATTACCGCCACCAACTGGAATGGAGTGTGAATGGAACGTTGCTCAAAAAAAAAACAAAAAAAACCCCTCCGCGCTGTCGTCGGTCCTCCCGCGTCTCATCACTCGACCAGCGGCATTTAAGCTGGATGCAGCGACCATCGAAGTGGGATTATTACACTGAACTGGAACTGTCACCTAGCGAACCTGCTAACTGTGATTTTCTGGTCTTTTACTTCCTCTCGGGGCGAGTCGGCGGAGAGGAGTTTTGGGGAGCACCACTCGTGCACTGGGCTACCACAGACAAGGAGACACTTGGGAGCAAAGGAGGAGAACAATTGGGGACTGCATTATTTGTGAACTGTTGGAATACATTTTGGAGCACTGTAAGTAAACGCACTGTGTTTTCACCTCAATTCCGAGAAGGGAATAAAAGCCAGTCTCCAACATCCTCTGGTCTCTTTTAAACACCGGGCTGGCCGGATAATTTTTTGAATAAACGCCCGGGCTACAATTGGAAGATATACTGACTCACTGCTGGAGCCTCATGTGGGCATGAGAGGAACTGCAGTGTTTGGCAGCACAGTGTTCTTTGCTAGGCTCTCATTTTATTTCCTGAATTTATAGCTTATTTTCTCCAACATTTAAAATCACAGTGATGGTGAGCTTTCGTGACATGAAATAGAATCGTCATAAGTCTATCACCATCATAATGCTCTTAAGCAATTGTGTGAATTTTGCCATAATTAGTGTATGAATTATAGCTAATATTTTATGTGAGATCACAGAGATCGTGACCTCGCTTATAAAATCAGAATAATTTCTCCCTGTTAGAGTCCAAAAGTATTTGTGTAACATTTGAAGAAATTCCCTACAGGTGCTTACAGATTTTATGCTAGAATATGTGAATGATCATTATTATTATCACGGGGACATGAACATAGCTGTGAAAACAGAAAACATAGAAGACGAGAAATGTGAGGAAGACAAAGTAAAAGCACGGGTGTATTCCCACAAAAAAAATGAACATGCTGAGTGGGGGTTTTCCCCTCACAGTTGACAGATTTGCCAGATGATGATTTATTTATTTACAGTATATGAACCATAAATTGTTAAATAAATCTAATTTTTCATAGACATGCTTGAGAGATATTTGCAGACAGGTCAGTTACAATGACAAACTTGTCATGAAAATGTTGGACAGTGCGGTTGTCCTTGAATGCATCATTGCTCAGCTGGTCTTCTGCACAGAATTCCTACTTGCGTCTTTGGCTGGCTTTTCCCATGCTGCGTCACCCATGATGTTTATTTTAATGGTAAGTGCTTCATGAAGTTGTAGAAGTCACAGTGTGTTGTCATCCCAGGGCATCAAATGCTGCTTCTCTGCCAGGTGTTGTTGTTGCAGTGATTTGTGCAAGGGGCCTTGATGCAATGACTGTGGCAATATTAGACATGGAGATAACTGCCGTCCTTCAACATGCCTGTCAGAGACTGTGTTTGAGGGTTGAGAGGAGCAGGAAGCTGCAATTTGTGTCAGTAGTAGAATGTTTTGGCTCAGTTGTCACTTGCTTTATAAAAGTATGTTTATTTATTTTATCTTCACTTGAAATAAAAGTGCCTAGCAAGGTTTATGCATTAAAAGTATTTGGCCAGGTTCAGGAAAAGAAAGTGTGGGTTAAAATATGACAAAATTAAACCTGCGTTAAAAAAATGCTGCTTTACCAGTGCATTAAGCTGCTATAAACCAGGTGCATCCCTAAGCTAAAGGACGTCTTGGGATTACCTGTGAAACGACAACGACCTTGACAAAGTGGCAGGAAATGGAAATGGGTGGCGTTCAGTTTTATTTTGTTTTGTTGATACCACGGCGTTATTGTCTTTTGCTTATTACTGGCCTATTAATCCAACTAATATAAAATCTCTGAATCACACAATCAGAACATTAAAACTACCAACAATTTTTCCTTTTCTGATTATTATTAGGGAGTTGTGTTGTGCAGTATTTGTCTCCTCTCAACAGTATGGCACATTTCATAACCACCTAGACATTACACTTCACCCAGACAACCACCACTTAGACTAGACCACTTTTTGTATTTAAACTGGCAAGAAACTGTAAAGGTTGCATTGTTTTTACCCAATACTTCAGTACGTCTACCATCTGCAAATGATGAAAACACTGAAATTCCTAATGGCAGCTGGAAGTGAGAAAGTTGTGGAGTGGGCAATTCATATGAGCTCTACTCTGATCTTTAAAGCAGAGACAGCAGAGATAAATGGTGCACACTCAGGGGGTCTCCCATGAAAGAGTAGACTGGGGTGGAAGCTCACCTGGTGTCTGATGGAGCTCTGGATAAGGTCCATTTATCAGCCTGACTCACTGAGAGATAGGCCTGCCAGCATATCCACTGCTCACAACGGGCTACGTTGAATAAATAATGGGCAATACGTGGGAGTGAGGGAGTGCCCCTGCCATTGACCACACCTGAAACAGGATCCTCTGTCAGCTGGATGATGAATTGTTTTTGTTGGGCTGATGAGGCCTGTTCTCTGAAGAAGGTGACAGCTGCTGCTTGTCCACAGAGCTGATACGAGAGGGATGAGTGTTTCGAGTGTAGCTTTCAATTTTCTCTCCAATTTAGAAGTGACTGTAATGAATTAGAAACATAAATTACTCGATGCGTCTGACACAAAAACCGGCAGCAAAATCTGTCCTCTGTAATCCTTGTGAATTAGAGTTGATATTATAGCCCTTTGCTACAGTTGTCCCAACTTATGCTAAAAGTTATTTTCAAGTCATTTTCATTGATTTTAACTTGTCAAAAACAACTAAAACATAAAACTACAGATGGAAAGAGACCTGTGAAGGTTTTCAGGCTTCACTATGGAAGTTCATGGCACATCAAAGCTGAGCATGTCACAGCAGGGTGCGCCGTTGTGTTGTGAACAGGACCCAGAAGCAGATGCAGAGAGAGGAGTTGCAGTTGAACAACTGAAAGTCAGCAGCAGACATGAAAACTAGGAGACATTATGAACAAAACTACAATCATAAAGAAAAAACTATGATTGAACTATGAACACTGTAAACTAAGGCTACTATGAAACACAGTGAGAACTATAAGAAAAACTATGAACACTCTGTTTTGTCTGAATAACAGACAAAACAGAGGACTTAAACACACAGGAGGTGATCAGGGGAAGTGGGAACACATGGGAAAACAGCTGACACAAATGAATCTAATGATGCTATGGGGAAAGTCATAATAAACAGGAACACACCAGACTCTTTCAAAATAAAACAGGAAACATGGCGACGTAGACATGACAACACAAGCTTGACAATTTGCAGCCCTAAAACACACGACAGACAAAAACCAGAATACAAAAACTCATGAAACAGACGATAATAATGGTAAACCAAATTCAACTAAACCCTAAATAGGAATAACAAAGGAACTTATCATCACAGCCTTAGCATAGGAGACTCAAAAATACAAAATAAAGTGCAAAACGCTGGGTCAGAGACCCGGCCTGTGACAGAGCAAACCACAAGGTTAAATCAAATGGTAAAGCAAAGCGTCCAGAACAAAGTGAATGTCATCCTCGAGGACTCAGTATTGATTTTAAAACCCCTGAAATGTGCCTGTTTCTATTAAACCATGTCAGGTGTAACAGTTAAAGGATTTGGTGACGTGTGCAAATGATACACGTAAAAACAATAAAAAGAACTGAAACCTGCAAGCAAAAAAACAACAATTAGGCTTCAAACAACTGCAAAAAGATTGTATGCAGCTACTAACCATATACACTGTATTGCCTAAAGTATTCACTCACCCACAAATCATTTAAGGTGTTCCAGTCACTTCCATGGCCACAGGTGTATAAAAATAAGCACCTAAACATGCTTTTACAAACATTTGTGAAAACATGAGTCACTATCAGGAGTTCAATGAATTACAGTGTGGTACCGTGATAGGATACCTGTCTGGTTTTTTACCTAGTTAATCAAAACTGCTATCACAGACCTCACTATAACTGCCTTTGAGTGTTCCATATTCAGACATGAGGTCATGCTCAGTCAAAAGGTCAACGTTAAAGACAATGGAATTGGCTTTCTTAGTAAAAACTGCTTGCGCAGAGGACCGCACTTTCTTCAATTCTTCTCGGCGTGCCATACTGGCTCTTCTACTTGTTTTACTGACGCTTTTCCTTTTGCCCTCAACAAAGATGGCGACGACTAACTCCCGGGCCGCTTAACAGCTGCCCTCAACAAAGATGGCGGCTGGCTTATCCTATACCAGCACCCCAATAGTCCCAGCAAGGTAATCCAAACAGTAATATTCCCAGCAAGGTAATCCAAACAGCCTCACATGCACGACAGCTTGGTAATCCAAACAGTCTCACATGCACGACAGCTTGACGGCGTTTTGAGAACGAAGTCTCGCAGATCGGCCGTGATGCTCCAGCTCCGTGTAATTGCTGGATTCTCCGTAGTCAACACAGACCTTCCTCCACTTCTCCGTCGCGGGGCTGGCTACGTGTTGATCACTTCTCGTAGTTGACACAGACCTTCCTCCACTTCTCCGTCGCGGGGGCTGGCCAACTGTTGATTACTGTACGGTTTTTCCCAAGTTAACTACCTTTAACTCAGTAAACTCCCACCGTAAGGGTGTGTTTTAACCGATGAAACTGTGTCGTACTCAGGCTCGGACATCAGTTAGCTGTCTTTTTACAAGCTTTATTGCACAACGTAAGCTAACACAAGTACAGTAACTGCGCCTCTACAGAAGCCAGGTAATCAACTGAAAGACACAAAATAAACAACAATACGA
>VURO01027493.1:0-20916 GCA_015108175.1 Pelvicachromis taeniatus
TGAAAACACGAATGAATAGTGAATTATAGCAATTGTCTTTGTAGCTAAAGCCTCGTGTGAGTCGCACAACTAAAGTGACAACTTTGTTTCTCTTGAATTAAATTTTTATTTAGCCCAAATTATGTGCCCTAATACTAATTGGGTAATTTGATATTAGGGAACCAAATAATACAAATGTACCATGAAATGAACCAACAATACAAATGTGTATTGTTCCCAATGAGCAATCTGTGCAGTTGAAAAATGAAGCAGATGAAGAAGTGCCAGCAAGTACAGCAGGTTGAGGCTGGCTCCAAAAGCAGGTCAGTCCTCACAGACTCCTGTGTTAAGAGGTCCAAATTTCCACCTGAAAAAGCGTTTTTAAAGCCTGGTGCAATCTTTGTAGCTAAGTGTCTCCTTCATGGTAACTCCATTCATATAAATCATCTGTTTACACTATATTAAGTCTTATGTATCAACAAACACAGGCTGCCAAATATGGCCACCAAAAATTAAGATGGCGCCAGTCTAAATGCTGAACCCATAAATTTAATTGGTAGTCCATAAACACTAATGGAGATAATAATGATTATTATAAATAATAATTAAGCACTTCTCAGTTGTTTTAACTCGTTGCCCCCTTGTATGAGTCGACCAGGAGTAACCTTGAATATTTCAGGCTTATAGAAGAAAACGACTGGTGTGCATCAGAAGTTATTGCGGCTTTTCTCTCCCTGTGCAGCTGTTCTGATTGTCTTCAAGCCACAACTTTATTGATATATGCTGAGGTGTCAAAACTCATCATTGAGGCTGCAGAGGGAATGTCGTCAGTGTCTCTTTATGGAGGAAAGAGTTAAGGTGTGTCCAGACTGAACTCAGAGCAGTTACAGATGTACCACCAATACTTATACTGTCTATACTTTTAATTTTCAAGTATACCAAATTTTTCATATTCATAGATAAAGTGTGCACATTTTATGATTAAAACTCAAAAGGAGGGCTTGAAGATGAATGCAGCTTAGCTTTGAGTGACTTCTCAAACAATCTATTTTTACATCTATTTTTACACCATGTTCAGCTCAGGCTGTAACAAATCAGGTCACTGAACTGTAGGTTTTTCTAAACAAATCCCTCACTCATATTTCTTCAGCAGGAACTCTATGCTCACGTACATAAGCCAGGAAGTGGTAAGACAGACCAGTTCACTGCTAGCATTTGTGGGATTTGTTGACAGAGAAAATGGAAAATACATGCTAAGAACAAGAAGAGTCAGCCTTATTATTTAAATGGAAATGTAGTGGTGTCCAGCTGCTAGTGTGGTAATCTGTCGGTCGGTGTAATGAAAGTATTTGAATGTATTTTCTTCACACTAGTTAACATGTGTGTGGTGGTTTTACTAAGGTAATCAGATTTTTCACGTATGTATTTTTACCTTTTCACATTCACACTTCACATTAACACAATCCCACCGGCTCTAACGCGTCCAAGTGTTTTGATTTGTTTAGGGAAAAATTAAACTGTGTCTTTTAGAGAAACTTTAAAGAAAAGACATTCCTGCTGAAAAGCGGACTCACTGGAGCAAAGATTTAACCGCTGGCCACTCAGCAAGCAGCGACCCACGAGGAGTTGCACTGGTGTAGATGTGAAAGCCAACCTGCTGCACGGCCCTCTCTGTGCAGCTCTTTACGCCCACCACAAGAATCATCCTGGTCTTGTCCCAAAGATGTTTGTGAGTGTAGTTTTATCTGTTGTGCCTTAATGGAAGTCGTAACGTTTTTGTCATCTCAAGTGCCTGTGACTCTGACACTCTCAGGCCCCGATCCCCTTCCCTCCCCCGCCTCTGCAGGTGAGAGGTCACATGGACCAGGTCATTGGTTTGAGGCATCATCTGCGCTAATTAACATACAGGGAACAGCAGTTTGTCCAAGTGTATCCAGAACCCTTCATTTTTTCAAGTTCCCCTTACCTGAGTAATGTCCTCACTGCAAACTTGACTCAGGTAAAGCCGGGTGTAAAAACATAGCATCAGAGCTCAGACTGTTGAGATGATCCCTCTGGTTATCTCTGTGTCCGTGTGTGCTTTGTGTTGTGCCTGCAGCGCTTCTTCCCTTGTTGTGGTGTCCCTCTCCCGTCTGACCCTCAGTCCTGGCGCAGGTTTTGTGCTCTCGCAGTTCTAGAAGTAATGATTGAACGATGATGTCACTTTTTACACCATCACTAAAAGTGTTTAAGTTCATTGTTGGCTGAACAAACAACGGTTTAAAAAACCCCAAAAAGCTACACAATAAACCATGAGCAGACGTGATGCAGCGTTATTCTGCACCCCCTCCCTCCCTTTGTCCCTCTGTACATATGAGCCTTCTTAACTCTTCCTGTGACCTGCTCTTTGATCTCTATGTTTCCTCATGCAAAGCTGGTGATATTTAACAAAATGTGAAATAAATCTTTTACTCGTCTTAAGCTGATTTATTCTGGTGTCATGTGTGTGTATTATAAGTATCATTATGTCCACTCAGAGCAGAGCTACAGCCCAAAGGAGTGAAAACAGTGGTGAAAAAAAACCAACAACAATTAAAGCTAGTTCAATTACAAAGATAGGACACTGGGTCAATTGTAAATAAAACCAGAATTCAATGATTTGCAAACAAGAGAACCTAGATGATGTATCAAATGTTTAAGCTGAGTCAATGTGCCATTAAAAAATAATAAAATAGAGCTTTGAATTTGATGGTAGCATCAGGTTTAAAAATAGTTGAGATGGGGCAACAAAAGGCAGGAAAAGTAAGTAGTTCTAAAAAAAACAAAAAGGTTAGGTTAAATAGCATCAGATCAGTAACATGACTGGAGTGTAAAAAGAGCGTCTTAGAGCAGCAGAGCTTCTCAGAAGCAAAGGTGGATGGAGGTTTACTAATCTGCAAAAACCTGCCTGTGCAAATTATGGAACAATTTCAGGAAAATATTCCTCAACATAAAGTTGCCATGACTTTGAATGTGGAGAAATCTGTGTGTGCAGGGGACAAGTCTGACAATCAGTATTGGATGTCTGATCTTTGGGCCATCAGATGGAGCTGAAGTGAAAACGGATGTGATTCTGTCATGAAATTGACTGCATGGGTTCAGGAACACGTCCAGAAATCACCATCTGTGAACATAGTTCACTGTGCCATCCACAAATACAGGCTGAATTACTACCACGCAAACAAGAAGCCATACATGAACGTGATCCAGAAACACCACCATCTCTTCTGTGCCAAAGCTCATTTAAAATGAAGTGAGGTAAAGTAGTCAGTCAAACTGAGATTTCTAATTCTTTCATGGAAAACACTGATGACTCCATCAGGAGGGACCGTAAGGCTTATTACTTATTAGTAATTAGTATTACTTATTAGTTCAACAGCCTGCATCTGTGATGGTATGGTGTGTCAGTGCCTGGCAGATCGCGCATGTAGAAAGGCACGGTCAGCGCCGCCCTCTTGTTAAATCATGAATTTACTGTGATTAACCAAATTTGTTGGAAAGCTGAGTTTAATTTCACCAGCCACACTGATGCCTGATTACTGCAGAGCTGATGAATCAAGAAATCATCTGAAAAAGTCAAGTAGGCTAAAAGATCTCACAAAGTCACTGACATCAGTCTGGAAAGTGTTACAGAGCCGTTTCCAAGACTGTGGGAGAAAACTTGGAACAGCCGGGAACCTTCCCAGGAGTCGCCAGCCTACCAAAGCACGTCGACAAGTCATCCAGGAAAGTCACAAAAGAACCCAGAATGACATCTAAAGAACTGCAGACCTCACTTGCCTCAGTTATGGTCAGAGTTCATCGTTCAGCAATAACAAAGAAACAGGGCAAAAATGGTAGAGTTCCAGGGAGAAAACCACCACTGGCCAAAAATGAACACAAAGGCTCAACTCACATTTGGGAGCTGGGGAAGATATTTTGTGGACTTATCAGACAAAAGTTGAACTTTTTGTAAGGTTTGAGATGGTCCAAACCTCAAAGCCTGCACGGGCCTGATGAGGGCCAGGCAATGTTGCTGAGAAAGGCAAAGAACTGACACACACACACACATCACAAATCCTGGACAAAAGAATATATTTGTTATGTTTCACTGACAATTCAGAGAGGAAGGGTCCAAGTGTAAGACACCATAGAGACTGAGAAGCAGCATGGAAATTATTAAAAATTCTTTAATTAATTTAATGGTGTTGGAAAACCATAACCAAGGGCACTGTTAAGAGAGCATGTTTAAACCAAAGTGCATTCCAGCAATAATTAAATTGAGTTACTTTTGCAAGATCTTGCAACTACTTTTTGCGAGGTACGATCCTGCATGAATGTGAACTAAATTTTCTGGTAATCAGTTGAATGCTGTGAAGGCAATAGGCTCCAGTGCAATGACAAGTGTAGAAAAAGGAAAAATAAACTTGCTCTGAGAACAATAAGAGTGTGCAAAAATGTGCATGTACAGTGAAAACTCTGAGCAGCTGGTGGCGCTACAGGATAAGCCAGTGGATCACACAAGCCATTAATATTCATCATCTGGAAACAGTGGGTGTTTGTGCACAAATTTGTTGCAGTCCATTCAGTAGACGCTTTGATATTTCATTCCCCGGTGGCTGACAGAGCGGCTGACACTTGAGCCAGCATGGTAGCGTGGCTGTAAATATTCTGGCCGTTTTCGTTGTGACAACATCACAATAAACAGAAAGCAGTCAACAGCCAAATTGCTCATAAAAGCTCCAACATAGGACTCAATAACAGATTGATAAGTGTTTGGACTTTCATTTAGTGAAATGTTCGACCTCTAGCTTTACTGGAATTCTCTGTTGAGTGTGTATTTGCATTAACCAAATGCCATCAAGATCTCAGCAGGACCCCAAGAGAGCTGAGGCACAGAGAGTAGTGCTGGGGTGCAGCAACAGAGGGAAAGAGTTCATCACGCAAGAGATGGGCCAGAAGGAGGGCAAGAGAAAGAGGGTAAGAGTTTGAGGCCTAACAATACCACCTCCACTTGTCAGAAATGTCAAACACCACATAGAGAACCTTTAGTTCTAGGTTTAGCAATGCAGCCGGCCCTTCGAGACTAAACACACTGTAACTTATCTTTTTCAGGCCAGTCTTGTCTCCTCAGTGTGTGTGTGCGTACGCGCCTGCACATCTTCATGCCAGGACTCTCTGCAGGGATAAGACGCCTTCCTCTTTTATCTCTTCGGTATTTTATTGAATCTCCCACTCTGAGCTCCTCCCTGCGGGCTCCTTCTCATAAATTCAAGAATTGTAAAATCAGGATAAATCACAGTGTATGGATGTCAGTGCTGAGATTATTAGAAAAATTCCCTTATGAAGTGAGACACACAGAGCAGCAAGTGCCAACACGTTTATTTTACTTGCAAGGAAGCAAGGAAAAATAGAAAAAAATAAAGAAGTGCTTGTGTGAATTGGTGAATGCGAAGTTGCGTAAAGTGCTCAGAGCTACATAAGAACCAGTCCATTTACCAGCTTACATACACAGTGAATGCGAGGGCTCACTGGGGCAAACCACAAGTGTAATTCATTCAACGCTGTCATGAGAACACATATGTGTGTGTGATGCTCTTATAGAGAAACAGCTACATGATGTAGCTGGACAGATTAGTGGGACAGAGGGAAGGATTATTTCAGAGTGTACCAAAAAGCTCCAAAGCTTTCATTTTAGAGAGGGTTGCAAAACTTTAAGAATTTTTCTATTAGTGCTTCTGCTGTTTTTTCTTTTCTTTTCTGTTATGAAAACAAACGCTGGACTATTATGACGTCCAGCGTTGAAGCAGTGTCTTATTGTTGTAGTTGTGCGTGCTGCCACTAGAGGGCAGACAGAACCCACTAATGCAGACTCAATAAAGACCAGCAAATGTTGTCATTCAAGCACAGGTCAGTTTTGGATTTATTCATTTTTTCCACACGTAATTCCCTCATTTGGTGTTTTAAGAATTGTTTGCATGCACACAAAGACAAGGGTCTTGCTGTCACATTAATGCTGAACTGGGGTTAGTCATGTTGTCCCTGGGCTTCTTCTGCTGGTTGACATATGGCACTTATGTTGCTTTCATCACTCCATTTTGAGCTGTGATAGCCAGAGGCTCATACAGTCTCAGATTGACATACCAGGCTTAGTCACTGTAACCACTTTCCAGTCCCACGTTGCAAGACTCTGACAGCGTTTGCTTTCCAGTCTGCACAAAGGTTGTGTAACTGCAGCATGCACCAGAGCAGCTGCATGGGAAGTGGCAGCACCATAGCTGATGTGAGGCTGCTGTTTTTGGTTTATTTTACATAGGTGTCAATGCACACAGACGAGCACACACCCATGCTCCAGCACCGCCACCTTTAGCCACACTGTCTCTGTCTTTATTAGACTATAGCTCTGCTCCTGGCCCCACTGCAGCTTGCTGTGATATGAAATCTGACATTGTCAATTTACCTCCCAATCCGTCAGACTGTGGATTGGATTCAGATGGCAATGTGGTGGGGACTGGGGACTTGGCAACCACTAGGCATCCATCCGCCCACATCCATATCCCAACAAGTTCCTTCAACGGTGAAATCGTCTGCAATCTTCCGTTAAATCTTCCCACTGCATGCTCGGTGCTCGGTAGATTGTTTGTTTGTCCTGGGGTATCAGGGGCAGTCTGAATTCCTCCCCTAGGCACTGAGGTGAACTTGTCTCAGAATTAATTTTAAATGTAAATATGGTTTTATTAAGTGAAAGCTGAAAGCATAGAGGAATATGAGACATGGTAAAGTACTATAAATTTACATCGATCCTGGTTTTTAAAGATTTGCTGAGCATCTTATGCCTTCATCACAGAGTTCAGAGAAGTAAGGTGACGCTAAAATAATTCTAAGTTTTCCTATAGTGGCTGTGGGACTGAATGTGAATATGAATTGTATGTCTCTCTGTGTTACACCTGCAACAGCCCAGGGTGTACCCTGCATCTGACTCTATGGTAGCTGGGATAGGCCTCAGTGCCCCCGTGACCCTGATTAAAATAAACGTAAGAGAATGGATGGATGTTATTGAATCTCTTTTAGAAGAAAGACAATCTAGATCCATTACTTTTTAGCAGCTGCAGTGGGAAAAATAACTATTTGATCCACTGCTAATTCGTAAGTTTGCTCACGTACTAAGAAATGAACGGTTTTTAATTTTTATGGTAGTTTCATTTTATGGGAGAGAGACAGACTATCAACCAGATGTCCAGAAAAACACACATCAAATAAAGTTGTAAATTAATTTGAGTGAAATAAGTATTTGTTTTGGCCAGAATTCTGGTTCCCACAGATTGGCTGTGACACAAAGATTACAATCTATCAATCAATTACAAATTTAAAATTTGATTTGAAGTTGTCATGTATATAAAGAACACCAGTCCACTGAAGACCTGCACACTGCTGGAACTAGTGGACTACAAGACCATCAGCAAGAAGCTTGGTGAGAAGCTTGTGGATGTGTCAGAGAATGTGGATGTGTCTTCAAGTATGACAATCATCCAAAGGCAACAAAAGAGTGGCCAAAGATGAAGTATATATAGGTGATGGAGGGCCCTAGCTGGTCTGCAGACCTCAGTCCTATAGAAAATCTGTGGAGGGAACTTCAAGTTACCAAGCAGCAGCCAGAAAACCTAAAAGGTTTAGAGAGTTTCTGAAAAGAGGAGTGGTGCAAAATCACCCAGTCATGAGACCTGCAGCCCTAAAACCTTGTACAAAAAACTACTGCAAAGCTGCTTACCAGGTCCACATCACACCTCTCACACTGCACTGGCTCCACATTAAATTAAAAAATCAGAATTCAAAATGGTCACTGCACCTATTTCCCATTTTTCTAAGAAAATATAAAGAAATTAAGGGAGACTGGAGACTGCACTGTACTATAGGAGAGTGAAAGGTACCTGCTGACTTAAGTTGAAAACTTCAGGGGTTTTTTCAGGAAATAATGAAGGTAAAGGTTGCATTTTGTTCTGGTCTCACTAACTGTCTATAATCTTGCCACAAATAAAGACAGCGTGCAAGAATAGGTAGAATTAGAAAGAACAGCCCAGCTACGTTGTCAGTGTACCCAATGTACTCAATTCACAAGTCAGTCAGTCCAATTATCAATACAAAAATAATAAAGTATTTCAGTGAGACAATGATATACAGCTGGGATTACGATTCCTCAACATTCATCTTTATAAATGGAGCAATCCTTTTAAAGTATTAGCACAGCCAAAACTCCAGCTTCTCTGTGAACACAACAAACAGACACACTGGGAAAGCCACACAAGTGTCACTTTAGATTTATGACTGAAAAAGTGTCTTTGTTCAGCTTCTCGGGTTTCATTGTGTGTGTGTGTGTGTGTGTGTGTGTGTGTGTGTGTGTGTGTGTGTGTGTGTGTGTGTGTGTGTGTGTGTGTGTGTGTGTGTGTCACAACAGCTTGTAGTGTGGTACAGACCATCCCAAACCCCTGTGCTTTTCTTTAGATGAATGAAATTCTAATGTTTTATTAGTCTGTTGATTAGACCTAATTAGCCAATATGTTTTCTGTGTGTTTCACCTTTTACGATTTATGAATGTATTCATAAACAGGTGGGTGGGCATCCTGCTCAGGGCCAGACCTGTAACCCTTCCTCCAATGACTATATCATCGAACACTGAAATAACAGGAACAACGGGAAAGAAATTCTTTTTGGTGTAGTTTATTCTTGCAATGAGAGTGACTCCAGTGTTTTTGTCGAACAACAGGGAAAATTGTCTGTTTCTTTATGCCATTCATCCCTTATGAAACTAATTTGGTCTAGTTACTCTGTAACTTGTTTGTAGTAATTAAAGGCTCAGAAATTAACAGCAGTTTGAAAAATATAACTTGTCTCTAAGAATACCTTATACCTTAAGTATATTTATTAAGCATTAATAAAGGAATACATTTCAACTTCAAAATCCTGAACTGCTAACTGAAAGTCACAGGGTTTCAATTTATTTAAATACCAAACAACTACCTTTCAGTCACCAGCACCATCAAAGAAACTTCAGTCCTCAGTTAAGCTGTATATTGCAGGGAACAGAGCCATCGTTGGCTCTCCTGACTTACAGCTCTGGTCTTCTATGAAATAGTGGGGCCAGGATGGAGCTATCCCAGCCGGCACTGAGCCTGAGGTCTTCACCGTTCTCCTCGTTTCACTCTGCTATAGGCTTTCTAGGTTATTGTCCTGGGCTGGTGGGACCGACGCCAGATTTATTGCAAGATCCTCAATTGATTACAGCATCGTCTCTTGTCAGACATTTCAATTTGGTTGGAAGAGGAAAAAAATGAGCTTTCCAGTTGTCTGCCATCATGATTTATGGAATGTGTTTGCAGGTATGTTGTCATGCACGGAGAAAGAAAAGACATACAAATCTCCCTCCAGGTCAGAGTAGTATTACTGGGTTTCTAACTACTTAAAGTAGTATTATTTTAAATTAAAAATATCCCACTTCATTTGGTATGATGGATATGACTTTATTCATAAGGGAGCCTGGACAATGGATTTTATTACCAAAGGTCAGGGTTCAAACTACCAGGGTTGACCATATATATAAATAATCATAGTCTGAGAGTATCAAAGTATTCTTTTAACCCTTTCATGCATAGTGGTCACTACAGTGGACAGCTATTCAAAGGCTGTGTTCTTGTAGTTGTGTCAGAATTGATGGTATACTTGCACATAAACCACTACATTGGACACTGGTGTGCCACTCCAAACACCAATACCAAATTCATAAGTCAAAACGTATGTTGTTCACCTAAGTGGACATGTAAAAAAAAAAAAGTATGTTTAAAAAAATGGAAGTTCAAAAAAAATGTCATGGCTAAAGATGAATAAAAATACTTAAGAAAAAAATCCTGATTGAGGTTGTCATAATTCATGAAGGAAAGAGTTAAAATGACCCCCCGAAAAAAAAGTGTTTGTAATATCCAGCACAACTGAGTCTGTTGGTTATTTTTACTCTCGAGTTCCACAAAGATCCCAGTGTCTAGCAGGACCATTAGCCTCACAATGACTTCTTGGTGACATTGACAGAGCACTGAAGAGAATTTCCTCTGATATGGAGCCATCAGAGTCTAGTAATGATCAACATCAGTCACTCTGTCAAAGCACATAGACAAAAGAAAGTGAGTGTGACAGGAAAAGTTAGTGAGAGGTGAGATCGTTAGAGAGGTGAGAGGACAAAGGAGGTGAGGAGGAGGAGAAAAGTGAGGTCCTCACGAGAATGAAAAGGGAGAAAACTGGACTAATTTTCTTTCTGACGGGAGGAACTTCTTCATAGTTTGGAAGTCTTGTTTTTTTTTTGGTTTTTTTTCTCATACCTTAAGGTGGATAACTTCCCAGCACAAAGAGAACCATCCAAACGGTGAAAACACTCGTGTTTTAGGCTCAGCATTTTATTTTTGTTTCATTTTTTGAGAGAGAGAATTTGTTCATTATATTTAGCTTCCTTCAAGGACTCCCAAGATTGTTTTGTCTGAAAGCGCTCTTTTAGGTACTGATCTTTGGGTTTCTCTCCTGTAGTGTCCAGTGGGGTGCTGGAGGAAAGTGAACATAAATGACACAGCTACAGGATCTCTTAAAAGGACGTTTTTTCTGACAGGTGACACGAGAACATCAACCCAAGGCAGCGACACAAACAAGGCATCCTCTCAGGCTTCCTCTGATGGCGGGTGAGAGAATAGTCAAATCCAATTACACGAGCTCGAGTTTTAATTCCAGCCGTGGCCAGTATGTCACTCTCTCTAGCCCTGCAGCCTTTCCATCGGCACTCTAAAGTGATAAATAACTGGGGTAAATAGTAAATCCACCAGAGGCTGCAGTGGGAAGGAGAAGGAGAGGGAGCAGAGTTGGGGGAGGCTCTCTGAGTCTTAATCCCTCGAGTGAAATAGCTGCAGCACAAGTCGAGCCCTGGAACCCAATATAGTTTATTTCACTCTCACTCACTCTTGTTTTCTCTGTCTATACAATACCAGCGCTCCTCTCCCGTCTCCTGCACATTTAAGTAAATGGTCCATTACAGTGAAAGCAGAGAAATAAACACTCAAGTGCAACACTTATGGGAATCAGCTGACATTGTCATTTTCCCAGCTGGTTAAAATGTGTTCCATTTTAAATGAGCAATGCTCTTGAGGGTGGAAATAGCTAATCACAACTCTTTCTAAATTAGCATCCACAAATGGCAACCTAGTTAAATCATATCGGAATGCAAACTATGTGGAGTGTTATTGGATTATTCTACCTCAATGAAGACCCAGCGTGAGAGCTCAGTTCTGCAGGGAGAGGTTGGGATTCGTGTGCGCATGCATGGAAATGCATCAGTGTGCAACGACGCAAGAACATGATCACATTCCATCTGCTCACCTGTAGAGCCAGCATCACAGGGCGGAAAGTTTCACAACAAGACCAGGAGATAATAGGAAGAGTGAGTCAGAGTAACAGCTTACTGTATTCATATATCACTATGCTGTGGGTGAACTGAGCAATATAAGTTCTGGTGCATCTAGGCTTTCCCAATGAGAAATACATCAAAAGGAATCAATACTGGCAACACTTAGTTTGGCCGCATGATACTCAGTAAGTCAGTACGTCAAAATTTCATGATCACGAAGGAAGCGGGGAAAAAAATGCTCATCTTCATCATTTAAGGCAGTGTGCTGTTTTAAGTTCACAGTCCTACATTCAATTCTTTGAGAGTCATGTCCAAGTGTAGTTGCTCTGTGATTATGAGTAAAGGTCAGCTTTTAATGCTGAACTTGGACATAATAAATAGTGAGCAACAGTTACTACAGAGAAAACTTAAGAATGCACTGGATCTGCACATGGATTGTCAGAGCTATGAAAATAAGAAACAGGCATATGTTCATGTTGGCACAATTCTATACTTGTAAGGATGGGACACCCCACTGACTTTTACTCCACCTTTGCATTGCAACATTGCAAAAGATGAGATTGTTTTTGTTTATTTATCTATGGAAAAAAAAAATCAGGGCAGGAACTTAAAAATGACATCTCTAGGACAAGGACAAGGATGACAAGCACAGACAGGAAAACAATCATTGAAGTTTTGTGGGCATTTGTTTATGAAAAACAACAAGATGCTTCACTGCTGGTAGGACATGTTTGCGCTGATCCACTGCTTCTGGATTTTGCCAAATATGATACTGTGCCAAACATCTCCAGTCTGGACTCGTCAGACCAAAGGACATTGTTCAAGATGCTTGGGGTGAAATTCCTGGGACACCAAGCTTGGATGATTGGCAACTGGTTCCCAAACTTTTTTACTAGCCCCCCGCTTTGTTTTACAAGAAAATCTTCGCGCCCCACCTCCAGCACAAACACATCCTCCAACCACACACACCCATATTTGGTTTTCAAACTCCATTGCAGTTTATTTCACACCTCAAACCATTTGTAAACAATTAAACAAATAAAAGTGCAATAAAAGTGGGAACTGCAATAAATTACAGGTAGCAATAAAATAAACTATTCAATTCAATTCAATTTTATTTATACAGCGCTAAATCACAACAACAGTCGCCTCAAGGCGCTTTACATTGTAAGGTAGACCCTACAATAATACATACAGTGAAAAACCCTACAATCATATGACCCCCTATGAGCAAGCACTTTGGCGACAGTGGGAAGGAAAAACTCCCTTTTAACAGGAAGAAACCTCCGGCAGAACCAGGCTCAGGGAGGGGCGGGGCCATCCGGTTGGGGTGAAAGAAGGAAGACAGGATAGAGACATGCTGTGGAAGAGAGCCAGAGATTAATAACAAGTACTACTAACTCTTTTACGCTATGTCCACACCTACACGGGGATTTTTGAAAACGCAGCTTTTTCTATGCGTTTGGGCCTTTTGTCCACACCTAAATGGCGTTTTGGGTCACTGAAAATAGAGATTTTAAAAACTCCTGCCAGGGTGGAGATTTTCAAAAGGTCCGTTTTTGCATTTACGTGTGGACAAGGAAAAGGGACATTTAGTCACGCAACGCAAAAGGCGTGTATCTTTTTTGGCGTCAGGCTGTGCGCCACGTTATTGTTTACACAAGACGAATTTCTACAATGGCGGATATAAATGAAATACTGTTGTTGTTAATCTTACTATCTGCAGTTTTACATGCTTACATAGACACACACAGTTACTGTCCCTACATTTAGAATGTAGAAGTTCACGTCATAGTGAACTTCTACATTCAACACAGACACTCTCACAACCCAAATCCCGATGTCGACGTCGTCAGATTTGAATAAAAAAAATTTTTAAATTACATTTACGTATGCTGTATGCATTTTGTTCATTTCTAAGTTGTGAGGCTACACCAGCCATATTTCAGAGTGCTGTGAATCACTCGGACTAACATAAAATGTTCATTTTTTTTCTGTAGAAAAACAAACCATCTTTATGGTGTAATTATTTTATGTGTAGTTGTTTTGTTTTTCCTGTGTAAGAATACTCAACACTGCTATCAATACATTTTTCAAAAATGCTTCTCTGTGCAAAATAGGTGTAAAAACATAAACAACTGTGGGATACTGTTTGTCCGTGATTTGGATGGGGGGAACAAGTTGTGGACAGGATCAGCCTGATGTAATAGTAGTTTTTAGTCATTATAAGAAGCATTTGTGAACTAAAAATCAGGAATGTGGGATTCTGTTTTTCCATGATTTGGACAGGCCAGCGCGTGCTCCCGATGCAACAAATTGTGTCGGGGATACCTACCTTGGCACCACTGATATGCAGGTGAAGCCAAAGACAAGATATGCTTCATCATATTTTCTGTCTTTGGTTTGGAAAGAAGTTGGTTTGGAAGCATATCTGGAGATGCTTCATCTTCTGCTTTGTGTTTGTGTGGGAGCCCCGTCAAAAACCTGTCCATTATGCTAGCAGTGTCCAAGCACTCTTTTTTATGCATTACTTGCGTAAGTGCTTAGAATGCATGACTCCCAGGGACTGACCTGAAACCAGTAGCAGCACTGGAAGGGGTCCGGAGGTGCACGAGGAGAAAACCATGGAGGGAGATTAGGAATTATAGTGAAATGTGAGTTTTGATTTTTATAGACAGACTGGAGGATTCAACGTAAATAGCCAAACGGACACTGAAGTACATTAAGATTTTACCTTTGAGACGTTATTTTCAGTTGTTTTTGAGTTTTTAATACATTTCATAATGCCATGCTGCATTCATTGTGTTAATGTTGTTTTTGGTTTTTTTTGTTTTGTTCTTTACGAGCTTCCCACTTTTCACTGAAGCCCATTAATCTCAATCTGAGTGCAGCTGACTGCGAGTAAATTACCATTTCCACACAAACCTTGCCAACCTCCAAGTCTCTCTTTTGTTCTATCCTCACACCTTTGTGTTCTGCGCACCACTCCGCCCGTTTTAGTCACCCAACAACACCTCAGCAGGGCCGCGCATTTAAGGTGTAAATGCAGCTCTGTGTGTGTGCGAGTGTGCGGTAGTTTCTCTGTGATTAGCATCCATTAGCATTCAACTTGACTGCAATTATATGCTTTCATTTTCTCTGTCACACGAAGAGTCATTGTTTATTATTATGGCTCCCTTGCGTGCCTTTGTGGCGCTGCCATCACTCGTCATCAATAACGCTGATATGCAAAATGGGGCAATGAACTATTTTCACCTCACACTTTAGGAAACACAGTGGCGAGGTTTGTCAGAAAGACTGGAAAATACTCGTCAGCAGATTTAATTTTTAAAAATGTTGACATGAGCCCACTGCAGCACTGGAAGCCTTCAGCTCTCCATGTTTCATACTTGATGCTCAGACACGATGACAAGTCTGTGAATGTTACAAGCTTGTATGTCTTGATTTTTCTTATCATCAAAATGGATTAATTTAAATGTAAGCCCTGGCGAGGACGAGTGAGTAGAGAATCCAAAATGAAGAAAGTGCTTGTAGGAAACCCAAGCCTCGGTGCTGGCCTAACTTAAAATATCTGGATTTTTATTTAAGGGGTTCTTGCAAGTGGAAAAGAGCGTGATGCATTTTTCACAGAGGTTTCATCAGGATCGGTAAAGGAAAAAACATGCTGTCGTGACTGAAACCAGCTCCCAATATTTTTTGCATGATTTTACCCCCTTTAAACCTGCTGATCAGTAATGCTTCCTCTTATGTTCAGGGCCCATTGTTCCCCTCTCACCCTGCGGTACTCCCTGTTGTTTCTGACCTTCAGCCATCACTTGACTCAGCCACATACACACCTGTTCACAATTCCCTTGTCAGTTGCCTGCAACTCTCCCATACCCACTTACATTTTCCTTCCTCTTTCCTGCTGCTCTTGCTTTACACACACTTGTATCTAGTGTGTGTGTTACCAGTATGCATTTAGTTAATTCTAATCTGTAGAAAATGCCAAAGATAACACAGGTTGGTAGATATGAAACAGTATTTATGTGTAGAAATAATCCCTAAAACTTGGCTTATCTCGGCACGGTGTGTCCTTGAAAACAAGCAGAGGACAAAAGATGTAGTGGTAGGTATGAAAATAACTGTACAGCAGATGAGCAGTATCTGAAAGTATCTGAAAGTCCTTAAGAAATGGGAAAAGTCCAGCAGTAGAGTAATTAATACAAATTTGAAATTTTATGTTAAAGCCGATGTCAGCATGTATCGAGGAGATCAGGAAAGTGGAAGGAAAGTAAAAAGCGCTACATCCACAATCAACTTTCTGGGATTTCCTTACCTGGATTATTGACCATGGACCAATACATCACTTGCAAATATTTTCTAAGTAGCACTAACTAGCAATGTAGCTAATGGGAATGCCATTGCTTTTTCAAGCACGAAAGTTTGATATCAGTCCATCTTGTTGTTTTACAGTTCATCTTAAGAAGTATCAACAAACCTGTGAATCAGAATTCATTCAAATTGATTCAAGGACTGGCTGAAGATATTTGAATCAGTAGAACAACATTGCCATCTATTGACTCATGTTACTGCAACACATTCTCACTCCTAGAAACATGTAGATCACAATGCTGAAAAAAAATAGTCATATTTTAAAGCAGCAGTTACCGCTACCATCACTGTCCAAGGCACAGGGATGGGCCTTTGGGATCCACCTTCAAGGTGACAAACAACTACAAATCTTAATAAGACTCAGAGAGGAGTAGCAGATAGCAGCACTGCATAATATCCAGTGGTGGCAAACGTAAATGCTGAAGTGCGGATTCAACTGATTTACTTAAGTAAAAGTAGAAAAGTACAGGCTCTGAAGTAAGAGTAAGAAAGTAGCTCTTTGAATTACATTTCTGCCCACTATTTTGTGCAACGCTAACTGAACCTTTTCCTATATTGATATGCTAAAATTAGTACGTGGGAATGCCAACTTTTTTCAGTTTTCCAAATCCAGGAATAGAAAAGTGAACACGATAAAGGATTAAAGAAGGATTCGGCAGTTTGGGGGAACCCTAAGATTGGTTAGTTGCTCAACATGGGGAAAAGAATCACAAGTCAGACCGACTTGTGTTGTGAGAGCCATTAGATTTTCTCTGTGTGCAGGCGGTGATCAGCTGACCTGCACTGCTGCTGCTCTTTGTGGATTTACACAACAGAATTCAACAAGATGTACTCAGATGTATCTAGTCTCATTTGTGACATATACTGTTGATACTGTCTTTATACTAGGCAGTATATATGTCAGTATGAAGGTAGGGTTCAGTGAATGAATAGAAGGACCATCAGCCAAACCTTTGAATAACACAAAGTTTGTATACCTCAGTGTGTTTTGACGGATGTTTCACAAAATGAAAAAATATGAGTTTGTGTCACATAAGAGCCAATATTTGTGAATTACAAAATTCTGTGGCTAATAAAAATCTTTTCTTAAAAACTCAGGACATTACATGTAAGCTTTAAATTTACAGTTTATCAAATGCCACCGAGCAGTCCTTACCTTTAAATCTAACATCTTTCCTGTCTCTCCTTTTGTCCTTTTTCTTACCTCGTTCTCCCTCTCTAAATGAAGTTAGCGCTCCTTCTGTGCCTCTTCTTGGGAAATATAACATCTGGACGTTCAGTTAGCAGCGCAGTGTGTGACAAACAGCACACAAACACAAATGCTGGATCTGAAATGACCTGGCTCTTAAAACCATGTTACTCCCTTTATGTTCACACCTCATCAGTAACACCAGCAAGATACTGAAGCACCTCAACCACAACTTCTGGACAAAAACGCTGTTCTGTATCATACCAGTCCAATTTAATCCTGAGTATAGAACTATAAAATATGCATAAATTATATTATTTTTGCCTTTGTCATCCCTTCGTATGCAATAACCTCTGGTGATTAATACACCAGTATGACTTCTCTGACCTTTGATTACCAGCGTTAGGCTTCCTGTGACAGTGACACCAATAGAGGCAACATTGCCTGTGGTCTCATTGTTTGTATTTCAGAAGAAGACGGGCTCAGGTTGAAATCTGTTGCACATCCAAGTAAGTTTAAAAATGATGCTAAAGAGGTCTCTGGTGTATCACTTTGTGTATTTGGAGTAAGACCGGGATGGCCACTAGTATTCTGTGTATTCAAGGCAAACCTTGAGAGAAGAAGAAGTTAAACAGGGGACACTTAGGTAAAGAATGCAGGTAATACTCAACAAACAGTACAATTAGAAAGAAAGAGCTTCATTTGAGGTGCTGAAAACATAATTACTACACTTCATGTCATTTTTATACACACAAAGGATCCTGTGGAGATCTGTTCCCGCACCTATGTTGTGAACCCATTTTAATTTTCTTTAATTCAGAACCTGTGAGGAGAGGGTGAATGAATCCATTATCCTGTTAATTAAATTCAAGTAGTGGAAAGCTGTTGAGAGAAATCCTTTTTTTTTTTCATTCATATCAAGTTTATGGTGCCTCTCATCATGAAACAGTGATAAGAGACATCCATTTATATACAAATGGTCTGAGGTACGCTGTGGAAAACAGAGTAATCATTGCACCAATCAAAAATGGATTGGAGGGGCCGCCTCGTCTTCCGCTAACATTTAAAGAAACAAATATCAAATTTTATACGGCAGCAGAAGAATGCAGACTTGGCTCTTGGCATACACACACGAGCACAACTTCCTTGTCTAAGCATGTGGAGGAGGGACGAACAATCAAGAGGCACACTATAGGCGCTCAGATTTATTGCTATTGCCGTAGAGACAGCCTCAGGAATTGTTATCCCTCTCTTCCCTATTCACGGATGGCGGCTTCACTCTCCATCTCCCATCTCCCAGGCATGACCCCATTCACACGCTTCACTGGCTACTTGCATTGTGGGCAAATGCTGCTGATAGCTGCGCTGCAGAGCCTGGTGAGAGGCTGACCTCACCTCTATCGCTGACACGCAGGTGGGCCTCCGAGAGTGGGCGGGTGGGCTGTCTACGTAAGAGAAAAGGAGGCGGCCGCTGGGATAAAATCGACAAAGGAAAAAAGAGAGGACGAGAGAAGTTTAGTGATAAGTGTAAATCTAACTGTATGATTAGCTTTCCTCTGAACTGAAGGGGGAGAACTTTGTAAACACATTAAATCGCCTTGCAAAGCAACAAATGGTCCAATATAGATACAGACCAAAATGTAACCCTCTGAGGTGCAGTTATATGAAATTGTTTGATCGTGTGTGTGCTGCTGGACTGGTGACAAAAAACAATCATCCAACTGTTAGCTTTGTCCTCCTTAATAATTTACATTGAAATCCCACTCATCCACAGAGAAGGGCTGCCATGATATCATTTAAATTATATGGTACACCACTACTGGTTGTGACCCGAGCCCAGTCAGGCACACACTCATCGGTGACCTCTGTGGTGCCGCATGCAGTCTGAATGACTGCAGCTAGCCTTAGCTAGCTGTCATTACAGTAATCATGACTGCGTTATGGCTGTTGTGATTGTTCAGCATTAACCAACATTAACCAGTGTGTGCAGCCAGTTTCTATGGTTGTGTTAACTTATGGAGCAACTAAACTCCTAACGTTTAATAGTAACAAATGTTTCATTCCTGGCAAAAATCCCATTTAATGCAATATTGTGTCTTGAGCCTCGTATGTTCTTCTTTCCAAGCATGCTTTTTTTTACATTGGCAGCGTTATTTGGGATCATTGTCATGCTGAAAATAAAGGCAGTCAAAGGCTTTCCATCCAGTACTGCAAAATCTGATTGTATTTTTCTGCGTTCATAATTCCCAAGCAAACCCTGACAGAGCCTCCACTGTGTTTTAAAGATGGCTGTAGATGCTCACTGATGACCTCCTCTGTATCTACTGGCGATGGTTTGAACCAAAACATTTCTGGGTTGGATTCATCACTCCAACACCCATTGCCTTCAGTCCAGCTTCTATAACTTGTCGTGCTGCAGCCCTTTCTCCATGTTATCCTTCCTTAAGAAGGGTTTATTGACAACCACCCTGAGGCCATTTCTGATGAGGGCAACAGTAGATGGTTACCTGGTACCAGGACATACTAGGACATTTTTACATAAAAAAGGGCATTATTTAAAAACTATCCATCCATCCATTCATCCATTCTCAGCCGCCTATACTTTTCAGTGTCGCTGGGGGCGCTGGAGCCCATCCCAGCTGTCTTGTCAGTATATCTTTTCTGATATTAAAATTAGTTTGATCTGAAGCATCAAAGTATGACAGATATGCAAGAAAGAAAGAAAGAAGAAATCAGGATGGGGACAAATACTTTTTTACAGCACTGTAAGTGGGGTAAGAAGCGTTGGAGTTTATTAACATTCTGCCGAAAATAGTCCGGTATAAGGACTGAACTGAAAATGAGTCAAAAAGCAGCCAATGAAAATTTTTAACTCTACTTTAAAAGTTAAAAGTCTGACTTTTTAAAAGAATTAAGACCTGCTAAGTACCAGATGATTTGTTATTATATCCTGATGCACAACTTCAGAATTGAAAACGGCACACTGTTCATCCGACTAAATAAACAACTGATAAAAATACACGTAACTAAAAATACAAATGCCCAACCAGACATGGAGCTGCAGTAACAGCATTAAGCACAACCACAGCTTCACTCACCACAACCAGACAGAGAGAGCATCTGCGCTAGCAAGCACAGGCGTTTGAAATTACTAATGAGCGATAAACACATCATGTGAAATGTCAAATTGTCTGTAGTTCGTGGAGGGCATTTCCCACAGGCATCCATTAAGTGGACTGCTCCAACACACATCAGGAAAGCAGAAGCATTTCAGATAAATATTCTCACCATGATCAGAATTTTTTCAACGTTTATAAACAAGTATAAACAAAAAAAGAGCGCGAGAGAGGGAGAGAGAGCTGCACACAGGCCAGCATGCATTATAAATAAAACCAAAAACAGACTGTTCAATTCTGATTAACTACAGCTCACTACTTACCTGCTCTCGGTTTTTAGACTACACTTAGTATCTGTGAATGGTCAGACATATAAAAAATCTGAATCACTTCATTGTCGGTTTAGATTATTTTGTGGGTCTTTACGCTTTAAATAACGAATTAAATTCCTCAAGTTGTATTTCAGAGGTGAAAAGCACTGTTGGCACTATTAGAGAAAGAGGCACCACGCCACCAGCCCAACACCAAACGCATCCTGTCTTCTCTTTATCTGTTTCATACAGTCACAGCTGCATGCACACACACACACGCGCGCGCGCGCGCACATTTTTTTCATAGCTTTAAAAAAATTGGGTCACTTGCATAACATCAGCAGTTAAGAATTATTACCCTTGTTTCTAACCTGGAAGCGTAAGCAAATCCAAGCTGTGCTGTAAAAATGTTGCTTATCTTTGTGATGAAAGTGTTTGTGATTTTTTTTTTTTTTTTTTTTTTTTAAGGGGTTTTTTTTTTTTTTTTTCAAAAAAAAAAAATTTTTTTTTTAGATC
>VURO01027495.1:0-12940 GCA_015108175.1 Pelvicachromis taeniatus
CCGTATTTTCCGGACTACAAAGCGCACCTGAATATTAGCCGCACAACTTGAAATTATGAAAAAATCATATTTTGTTCATACATTAGCCGCACCAGACTAAAAGTCGCAGGTGCGCTAGCGGGCTAGTAGCGCTAGTAGCGGCAGTGCATGGCCCGCATCGCACTTGCCGACTTCCCTTAGCTGCCTTGTTCTAACATGCCAGAGGCTGTTCACCTTGGAGACCTGCTGCAGATATGGGTACAGGGCCAGCCAGAGCCAGCTTGCTAATCTAGTCTCTTTTTCGCGCTAATTCGTACGGCACTACTTTGGTTGGCGGACGGACATGTGACCAACATATCACTCTTTTCCGTGTCTGATCACATGCCTTTCCGCCAGGCAAAATGGCGGAACAAACCAAAACAAATCCTCTTACGATGTCACAAAAATCATGAAAAAGCCTCAGAAAAGCCGCACCGGACAATAAGCCGCAGGGTTCAAAGCTTGTGCAAAAAGTAGCGGCTTATAGTCCGGAAATTACGATATGTCTCTTTGCTATAGTTGGAGTTTGCACCACGAAAATAATGACTTCACTTACAGCCATCACTCATCTTTTCCCTTCCTGAGCTATGTCAGAGATACAAACCTCTCAAGATCAATAAGCAACCATGCACCTGTCTCAAGCTGAATTAAAAAAAAAAAACTTCAACGAAAGTCAACCACCAGATGGCGCTGTAACACATCTATGCTAAAGGAAAAAGAGTGAGTGGAAATCCTTCATAGAGTGTGCCATGGTTTATAAGTGTGCCGTAGGACTCTTGACTTTGGGAATGGTTGATCTCACTAATATCGTATTAAATGGTTAAAATGTTCTCATTCGGACTCTTTGTGGATACAAACAAACAGGCATCATGAACCTGGATGCCACTGCAAACATTACAGAGCTGCAGCTTTGTCATGTCTCCACTCAGGATAAACCTTTTAATTAATTTAACCCAGATGTGTGGCACTGACAGCTCATAGTTTCTTGAGAACTTCCAGTTAAAATTGATTTTAATATCTAAACTCAGCCTAACTCTCCCAAACTCTGTAGTACAGAAACTACAGGAGCTGGAAACACCTTCATCTGTATACTAGCACCCAGTTGTGAAATAAAATATGTAATAGTAATGCCAGTAATAAATATCTGTTCAAGTTTGAGGCTACCCTCATTTTCCGGTACATTTTGTGACAAAGACACATACACAGACACATACTCTCTCTCTCTCACACACACACACCACATAAGAAGATCGCTGAAGTATCTATGCACTGTGCATTTTCATGTTTCTGTGTTCCAGGTGTTTTTTTCCCCTTTGTTTTTTCTTACAGGTGCAGCAGTAGGTGATAGCGGAATTTACCAAAATATCAGTATCAGTAAACTAACATGCTTTTGCCTGACACCAAACTATTTTCTGCCATTACTACTTTAACTACTACAGGCCAGATTATAATGCTCATGGTCAAAATAAGATTTAAAACAAAGAAGAATAAAAGAAGTGGCATCCGGTGTGGTCTTCTGCTGCTATAGCTCATCTGCTTCTTCAAGGTTTCGTTAATTCAGAGCTGCACTTCTGTGATTGTAACAAATGGTTATTTCACTTACTGTTGCCTTCCAATCAGCTTCAAGCAGTCTGGTCAGACTCCTCTGATCTCTGGCATCAACATTTTTGCTCAGAGATATTGAATTTATTCAGGTTTTTTTGGTTCATTCTCTGTAAACCATTGAAATGATTGTGTGGGAAAAACCCAGTAGATCATTTTCTAAAACACAGTCGGATGATAATGAGTTGGGTTAGATATTTAAAACACTTTTTAAGGTGAATGCGACTTATTATAGGTAACCGAACCATCCATCCTTTTCAGGGTGGCGGGGGGCGCTGGAGCCCATCCCAGCTGTCTTGGGGCGAGAGGCGGGGTACACCCTGGACAGGTCACCAGTCTGTCGCACACAACCATTCACACCTATGGGCAATTTAGTGTTTCCAGTGAACCTGTCCCCACAAACTGCATGTCTTTGGTCTGTGGGAGGAAGGAAGGACATGCAAAGTCCACACAGAAAGACCCTGACCCTTATATGTTTACCATCTCTGAACAGTGTGCTGTATGAACACAGAAATAAGAGCATGCCATCTGCATTTCACTTAATTTTATTGGCAAAAAAAAATATGCAAAGAACAATGTTTGTAACCTAAATTTATCCATTTAAAATTCTCACTGTGCCAGATAAAAATAAAATACCGCTTTGACTAGAAGTGCGTTTATTCCTTGGCTAATAAGTGGTCATTATAAACATTTGGTGTGAAGTCATTTTTTTCTCTCAAAGGGAAAAATTTAAAATAAAAATAAAAAGCACAATTTGAGCTAGCTAATAATAGTTTAAATACATCATTATCTATCTAAATACACAAAAAAACAATTTTCAATTACTTCATTTTAGTTCGCTAACTTCAATGAGCTTGGAAGGCTGCAGCTGTACTACAGTTGTACTATTTCTATGTACACTAATGTTTCTCATAAGGGCTTCAGTTTGAAGTGTACTGTGCAACTAACACCCCATGAGGATGGTGGTTTATTCCAACGTCTGACAGCCCCAGACATGATGGTGAGCGAGGGAAGAGGTTACAAGTTTTTAGTAGTAACCATAACGACTGGGAGCTTTCGTTTCTTCATCTCTCTGGACATCTGACACCAGACACAGGCCATACAGAATGTCGAAAGCACGCAGTCATTACACATGGTGCCCTAAAAACAAAACACAGTAACGTTTGGTCAGCAGGTGGCCAGTTTTTTATCTTAATATATAAAAGGTGAAAGGCCTCAGTGGCTTAGGTAAGAAATATTTGTAAATTGAGTTTATCAATAAAGAGCTGATTATTAAACACTGACAGAATACATGATGATCTATATAAATTATTCAGACACAGGAAGATTTAAGAAAAGAAAGTTTCTTCCTTTAAAAATCATAAATATGGAGATATATAATTTTTCTTTTGTTATAGTTTGGTGATGTTATAAAGGTTGTTTTCCCAGGCTGCACATGTTTCAGGGTTGTCAATGGGCACAGGAATAAATAACACAAATAAAAGCAACTTTAAATCATTTGAAACAAACTTCTTTCAAAAGTATTAGTGCACCAGATATCGGAATGGCTGAGGGCTAAGTGAGTGAAAGATATATACATGAAAAAAATCTCATTCTGGCCTTACTCTGATGCCATAGCGTTGTCGCATGGAGACCCTCATGGACATGGTGGCCGGCGGGATGGGGCCAAAGCAGTCGGCCAGAGGGAGACAGAGATTTTCCCCGTAGTCGTTCGAAGTTTTACAGGCGAAGCAGGGTAAGCACCAGTAAGCAAAACAGCCTTAAAAAGGAGAAATGATAAGCACTGTGCACTGGCAGTGAATTAGTACTATGAATATAAATCAGAGACACTTACACTCTGGCACATTTTCACAGAAGTCACATATCCCAGATGACCATTCATCCGACGCTTGAACGTACATCACAGGCTGAGGCTGCGTGATGACCATCGCATTAGCCATGATGGAGTCTAAAGGAGGAACCAGGTTCATAAGATCGCAGGGTTAAGCTCTACAAAGGTAAACTGCGAGGCTGTTTATTAACCACCATTTCTGGCTAAAGCTAACCACACCTAAGCAGTGCATTTTAAACCTGACAATACAAACAGATATATCAGATACTTCAAACTTACACAGATAATCACAAAGGCAGATTTGAAAACTGGGAATTTGTTTGCTCAAATGAAATAATCCCCTGTGTGATAATAATACTCTCTACACTTATAAAACAGGCTATATTAGGTACACCTGCTCAAATGCTCCCTACTCAGCCAATCACATGGCAGCAACTCAGTGCATACAATGAAACAAACTCCTTTCAAAAGGAGTGCATCGTGACGATTGACACAAGCGAGCATCAGAATGATGAAGAAATATGATCCAAGTGTCTGAGTGTTTCAGAAACTGCTGATCTGCTGGGATCCAACAAAAGAGAGAAAATCTAGTGAGCAGCAGTTTTCTGGGTGAAAATGTCTTGTTGATATCAGAGTTCAGAGAAGAAAGCAACAGTAAGTCAAATAACCACTCATTACAACCTAAGCTATGCAAAAGAGGATCTCTGAACAGACAACATGTTGAACCTTTAAGCAGATGGGCTACAACAGCAAGGACACCACACTGGTTGCCGCCTATATCAGCAAAGAACCGACTCACTGAAACAGGACAACAGAAGTTTGGAAAAATGTTGCCTGGTCTGATGAGTCTTCATTTTTGCTTTGACATTCAGATGATATGATCAGAATTTGGCATAAAGAAAGTGAAAGAATGGATCCATCCTGCCTTGTGTCGATGGTTCAAGCTGCTGGTGCCGTAATGGTGTGGGGGATATTTTCTTGGCACACTTTGAGTCCCTTAATACCAACTGGGCATTATTTAACCACTACAGCCTGGCCAAGTATTGATGCTGACCATGTCCATCCTTTTATGACCACAGTTCACCATCTTCTGATGGCTGTTTCTAGCAGGATAACGCACCATGTCACAAATGTCAAATCATCTCAAACTCGTTTCTTGAACTTCTCAATGAGTTCCCTCCACTCAAATGCCCTCCACAGCAACCAGATCTCACTGCTACATAGCATCTTTAGGATCTGGTAGAACAGAGGAGTCCTAGCGTGAATGTGCGGCTGACAAATCTGCAGCAGCTTTGTGATGCGATCATGTCAATATGAAACCAAAATATCAGAGAAATGTCACCAACACCTTGTTGAATCCACGCCACAAAGATTTATGGCAGTTCTAAAAATAAAGGTGGGTCCAATCCAGTACTAGGTAGGTGTACTTAATGAAGTGGCAAGTGAATATTCATCTACTGTATACATATTAAAAATAACTGCAAAGGAATAACAGTTTCAGTGCTGTAATATCTAATGGCACACTGCTACAGCTATGACAGCATGCATCACTGAAAATTAGACACAATAATTCAGAAACCACATTCCAACCCACACCTCCGACTGATAACACACAATACGTTCTCAAATTAAAATCATACACTTTCACAGTTCATTTATCCACATCATTAACTGCATCATGCACCAAGTTGACCTTATGAGAATATAAATAAAATAAAAGTCTTACCTTTTGTGTTTGATGATAAGAAAGCTCTGAGCTGAATGTTGAGCAGACACAGCTGATGTTTGCTTTCAGCAGCTCTTTTAAGCACTTTTACACCAGAGATCACCTGACAGGACAATCCGGACACACCGGTTCACCATTACTTTTTTTTTATATAGTTGCATTTTCCACTGGAACGGGCACAAGATTACAAGAAAAACATGGAAACGGATATGTAACACTGCTTTAGTTCTTTTATATCACTGAAAAGTATGAAAGTTAGTACACTCTATACCTGAATAATAACTGGATGACATGGGGTAAACATCTCTAAACTGACTGTTCAACTTGTTGGGTGGATTTATTTATTTAAAATTAAAAGCTGCTGTCTGGCTGTTCAGATCAATTCGAGTCATAATCTGAGTGCATTTATGCATTTTAATCCTCCACATTTCTCCTTTTCCTGAAGGAATAGTTAAACTGTTTGTAGGTAGTGACCAATTCCTGCAAGAACATTTTAAAAGCTGTGCCTTTAATAACAATATACTGTTCCCTGAGCAACGGCATATAACTGATATAGATTTAATGTTGATTCTTTTTTAAATAACTCTACTTTCTCGTTCCAGCAGAAGGTAGACTTAGTTAAACGATCAAGTGGTGAAAATGAGCCCAAGTCAAAACACTCTGGAGGAATTTAACTAAAAGTTCCCTTCACTTTATTTCCTATGTATGTCAGGGCACAAGGCCACGAATGCTCTTCCTCAATAACCAGACAAACAAACATGACGCAAAACAGTTGGTTTTGGCACCAAAAGGTCACCTCTTTGTTCATTCCAAGGAAGCCAGAAGTAAATAAACCTCTCCCAGACTTTATTCAGTAACAATCACCATTAATGTTTCAATTATTGACACACATCATCATCTCTAAGCCACAAACCACATTAAAGGAACACCAAAGAATGCATTGTGAACGTCAGGGAACGATGTTCAGACCAAAACACTGTCGGGAAACATTTTTTATAAAATTTTAGCTTGACAGACACTAAATAAATTATTGGTGGTTTATGATTACGCTCTTTGCTTACAAACAAAAGTTTAAAGCGTGTAAAAATGCAGATGAACCTAAATAGTTTGAGAAATCCAAAACAGCAAACAAAGGAATGGAAAAAGGTTTTGACTGTCATCTGTGCTGTGAGAACAAAGCCATCCCTATACCCTTAGCTCGGCATTCTTGTTGCACTTGAATACCACTGTTGATCCAGTCACTGTTTTCTCAAACACAATGATAGGGTTAGTCAGAGTTACCCACCGGAACAGCAGGAATGTCTGAATACATGTTGTTTGCTTAAGGTAGACAATCATCATCAGAACATCAGTATAACTATCAGCTAGTTAACGTTTTGGTAAGACAGATAAAGTTCTCTTTCACATTATTGAGTGTAGCGCTTCCACAAACGATTATTTTGATAGTCGACTAATCAGATCATCATCCATTGGACGTAAAACGTCCAGCTTATTGCACCAGCATGCATCTGCTCTTATATAACTATCATTAGCTTACAGCTTTGAGTGTTTAAGGTATGTGCTAACTACAAATAAAGACAAGATGATAGTTTATTACATTTTAATGAAATCTGCAGATTGTTTCGGTGAAGTTTAATAAACTCAGCCGTCTGCTCCTTGTTATCTAAAATATAACAGGACACCGGAGTCCAGTGTTCTGACTGGCTATAGCTATGGAGCGGGTGGGTAACAGACGAAAACGACGAAAAATATGTGGGGCCTTGATAAACTGAGCAGATATTTGAGGTTTACACAGCTACATTCTCGCCTGAAAATATGTTAAACGTTTATTTTGTGACCCAGAAAGAATAATACGAGTAATATTAAAACTAACTAGCCACAGACATTGTTGAAAACTGAGCAGGGCCGCGCTATGAATTCTGGGACACAGCTTCTTCTTCTTTGGGGTTTAACGGCAGCTGGCATCCTTGTACATGCAGTGCTGCCATTTTTTGTTTCAGTCTGTTATTACACTCTTAAATCCTACAAAGCTTCAAACGACGCATCGACTATTAAATTAGTCGTCAACGATTTTGATAGTCGACGTAATCGTGACTACTCGACTAATCGTGGCAGCCCCAATTGAGTGTGAATTTGATTCACACTAAATTTAGTCTACTTAGAGTTTGTTCCATTTTATTCTGCATCATTTGAACTATTTATTACCAGAATACATGCATTACAAACACAACAAGAGGTGTCAAATTTGACATTTCCATTCATTAAATAGCTGGTGTAAATCTGGTGTTCTTGTGAGTGCTTCTTGCAGAAAGTAACGTATGCATGACTTTGTCACAATAAACACATCCAATAAAAAGAAGGTATGCATGATGGGAATCCAGAACCGGTTCATGGCTGGTTTGTCAAATATGAACACCATGAGACGTCCCAGTTTCATTTTGCTCACAAATCGTGTTAACGTCATCCCGTGTAAGATTTTACACACCTGCGACACACAAAAGCCATTTTCTCCTTTCTCTGTCTACACAGATCGAGTGAATTTGAAATTGTTGTGTTGATGGCAGTTTACGTTCTTTCCCCCCCCACACACACTGAAAATGGATTTGACACAAATCAAAGCCATGGAGACGTGGTGTTTAGAAAACAATGCGTCTCAACTGTCTCGATACGCCTGACACATGAGGGATCACTAAGGGTTTTCGCTTAGGCAGTGGTTTTCTTTCTCTCCTGGATCGCTGGAAACGTTTCTCCCTCTGCTACATCCAGTGGACGTAGCAATCACTCACTGTGATTGAGCATGCATAAAGACAATCTTAGTAGGATTCAATACCTCTGTGCAATACTTTTTAGATGATAGAGCAATGTTAATTTCTAATTTAAGATTATTCAAAGATAATACCAAGGTTCTAAGTAGATGATTTGATGAACAATGGACACAGTAAGATCTGCAGAGGAACTACTGTAACTTCAGTGCTTTTGCTGTTAAAAGACTGTTTTGCAGCATTGTCATTACCTTTCACCTAGACTGATGCCTGGTATGAGCCAGCACGAACCCAGCACACTGACCCTGATGGACTACCATCTGGCTCTTCCCATCCCACTGTGAACTTTGATCCTGAGAGTTTAATAAATGGGGACAAGGTTTCGGTGTGTGTGAATGCAATTTTCAGATGCCAGCAATCACTTCTCTAAGTAGCCCAGAGCAGTTTTAACAGTCTATTTGTTCTCGACTTGCACCAACGCCTGGGCAGCAGAGGGAAAAGAATAAATAGCCAAAAATAGCCAACATACACAAGAGGTTTCTTCTTTTTTTTAGTAGCCTTTACTCATACCAGCATTCAGGCTGACTTGTCAGACTTGCTGCTTTCAACTTTCTGAATTCCACCTTCACTTTCATGAAGAGACTAAAACGATACCGTTTTAGCTGCATTATATTGATTTAGAGTCATGAAAACAATTTCAAAATTGAGAGGCAAACAGAGGTCTTGTCTTGATGAAGTTTACCACGTGCACAACATCATCCAACACTGGAGCTAGGTCAGCTGGTAAAGTCTAACAATAACATCTGGGTGTATCACTTTCACTCTGCTAACGCAACCTTTGGTGCGCCCACCCATGGCTGCTGCCCCATCAGTGCAGTTTTTTTGCCTATACAAGCAGATAAAATAAATGGATTCCCTTCAAAGGTGCACCTCTGGCAACATCTGGAAAATGCCAACCTTGGCATGTTCCCACTCACTCAGAAATGGCAAGGAGATATCAAAACTGCCACACTGTGTGAAATAATAGGTGAACATTTGAAAACGCTTGAGGAGAAGTTGTCCGTTTATTTCCCCTCAGTCTCCACTGAATGCCTTGACTGGGTAAGGGACCCATATAGATCAGCAGCAGTTTTTGAAAAGAATACAACTTTGCAGGAGCAGAAGGAACTAACTGAACTGAGACAAGAAAGCTTAAAGCTAAGCTTTGCTGATCTATCTTTGGACAGTTTATGGTTGGCTGCTGCCAAGGAGTTCCCCATTCTGGCAAACGGAGCTACTTTGACGATGCTCCCATTTTCCACAGCATATCTACTTGAGCTAAGCTTTTTGAGCATGGCTGCTATAAAAACTAACAACAGAGAGAGATTAGAAGCTGTTGAGGAAGAGCTTTGTGTATGCCTTTCTTCAATTCCTGCCAGAATATCATCTTTGTGTTCATCTAAACAGGCCCAGATTTCACAAATGGTGGAGAGTCCCAGATTTTTGCCCTATGGGAGTGTCCCCTGATAGGGACATGGACCCTCTAATGATCCTCTACCTAATCACACAAGCCAAGGTTGCTCTTACAACTGAAGAAGCTTCTCGGATGAGAGGTGAAACGTCTTCAAGCAACTTAAAGAAGTCCAGACGCTTTAAACTCCTTAGACTACGATGACTTGGATGACTGGGAACCTTCACAGACACAATTTGAAGGTTCAGTTGCTGCTAATCAGATTCCTGAAGTCATTACAGTCTTGTTTTTTTTTTACTGTCTTGGTGACAACCTACCCACGTTACCATCCTTGATGTTAATCAAGGATGGTAACTGTCGTGAGTCTTTTATCCTGCAGTTTGACGTTTGTCCTTAATCTGCTCTTAAAGTGCCAATCTAATCTGAACCCGCAGCAGGTGGTGCCACTATGCTGAGCTCATCGAAGCAGCAGAGCAGAACAAGGACTACTGCCAGCTGCAGTCCAAGATGATGGATTCAAGTCACAAAACATGTAGTATTATTTGGTTTTCTCAAAAAAACAGAGGGAAAAAAAAAGCATTGGTCTATTTGCATCGCCTCCACTACAACTAAAATCCAACTCGCAGAAACACTGCTGTCTAAAATGTTAGCAAAACTGGCACTCAAAACAACTCACTCAAAATCAAGATAAGAGACAAGAGGCAAAAAGCACGTCTCATGCAGACACAGATGCTCTGAGCCATGCCAGATTGGCGCAAGAGCAAGTTATAAAAAATGCAGTTGCTCAACAGAAACCAACATCCCGATTTCCAACGGTCCTGCCACCGTGTTCACTCTCCGGATGTGAAGACCAGAGAATAAATGTTGTTGTGTTGTGTCAGCGCAAACAGAAAAGAAGACAGAAGTCCTGCACACTGAGATTAAAGTTCAGCCACCGTCACACAATGCTGACTTTTCTTTTTTTCTTTTTAATCAGCAATGCCAAATAGTCTTTCCAAGGTTGCTGAGTTCAGCAGAAGTCAAATGGAGAAAAACTAAAGAACCAATCCTCAAACATCTTTGGTAATATATCACAATTTTCAAACACCAAATCTGTTGAGAAAGAAAAGTAACGTGCCTCTAAAGATGCTCGCGCTAAACTGTTTTTATGGCTTTCACTGGCAACCAATGTTCTTTCCAAATAGCCCCTGCTCAACGAGGGGAAATAAAAACATGTTAATTCTATGTTTAAAAACTGCAAAGCATATAAGATATTTCTAGCTAATAATACATTGACTGGACAGAAGTTTAAATTTAGGCAAGGCAAGGCAATTTTATTTAAATAGCACAATTCAACAGCAAGGTGATTCAGACGAAACTGACTGGTGGAAAAGTGGGAAAACACTCCAAATGTGCTACCACCAGCAGCCTTCTGCTCCTCCAGGATAACACTCACATCGCTATACTAACATTAACCTTGCCGAGAGGTCGTTCTCAGTTAAGATTGGGAAATTGTCTTCCTCTTCTGCCCTTATGTCCCGTTGTGTACCTCAAGTCTTGGTTTTAGGTCCCACTACAGTTTTCTCTATACCTGTTACCTTTGAGCTCTATTTTTGTGAAACATTATGTCTCATTCCATTGTTATGCTGATGACATCGAGATATACCTCCGTTTATCTGGGGATGGGTCATCTTCCTTACCTTCACTACGTCACTGCTTGATTGACGTCAAAGACTTCCTATCCTGTAACTTCCTCACACTGAACGAGAACAAGACTGAAATTAGAATTTTTGATAAGAATATGTCACTTAAACAGCTCACTGATATCCTAGGACCTGAAGCCACTTACCTTACGGACACCATCAGGAACCTCGGGTTCTTTATGGATAGCTCTTTTAAACTGGATAAGCAGGTATCTTTAGTGGTAAAAAGTGGTTTTTACCAGCTACGCTTAATAGCTAAGGCCAAACCGTACATACTGCGTAGTGACTTGGAGAAACTCATTCACGCCTTTATTACCTCCAGGTTAAATTATTGTAATTCTCTTTACCTGGGGCTTCAATCCTCCCTCCTCCAGAGACTACAAATGGTTCAGAATGCTGCAGCACGTCTTCTGTCTGGTACCAGAAGACGTGATCACATTTCTCCCATTTTAAGCAATTTACATTGGCTCCCCGTTAAGTACATCACATTGATTTTAAAGTTTTATTGCTTACTTTTAAAATAGTGAATAACTTGGCGCTGAGCTACCTTGTGGACTTGCTACAATTGTACTGCCCTAGGAGAGCGCTCAGATCAGCGGACCAATTGCTCCTGATGCAGCCTAGGTCTCGGCTGAAAACTAGAGGCGAGTGTGCCTTCGCCGTTGCAGCACCGAAACTCTGGAACAAGCTTCCCCTTGATATTCCTTGATTTCCTCAACTCCAGCAAAGATTTTTAGATCCTTTCAGCCAATCACTTTGTTGTTCTACTCCGAAAACCTTACTTCCAATCACAGCAGGCAGCTGTTTTCAGACTGTATCCTACCTCCCAGCAGACAGTGTTAGTAAACAGCTTCTGAATTATGGATTTTGACGCTAACGCTAATGCTTGTCCACATCTACACTGAATGTAAATACGGTGAGAAATATAGGTTTTATATAATTCTGAACAAAGTTACAAATGATCAGAAAGAAATGACAAACATGTCAGTGTTTATGTTGATAAATTATCCAGGTTGGATTATTTGTTTAGTACTTCTACGTTATGGTGCTGGGTGGACAAATCTGACTGGAAAGCACTCCACGTTTTTAAACACCCGCATGTACTGAATGTGCTTACACATCCAGTTAAGTGGTTATATGCTTATGTCATGTTTATTGGGACATAGCCTAAACAGCATTTCTTTTTGTTTTTACAAGTTGCCAACTGACCTACTTTCACTTTTACTATTTGCAGCATTGAGCTGCTGTGTGACAGGGCTACATTGTTTGGTGCATTGTGCTACAAATATGGTTATGTGCAGCTGCAGATCATTTTCTGCAACGTTCAGGTTTTCATGTAAAATGCAAACTCTGTGTTTATTAGTTTTTCTGTTTTCAGTGCTGTGCTTTTCACAGTCAGTATGTGTGTACACTGCTCATGCACACACACGTGCACTGTTTTGTAAGTGGAATTTGAGCTGCAGAGAGGAGGAGAGAATGAGTGAGAGAATGAGTGAGAGTCAGCGAGAGAGAGAGAGTGTTGAAAAAGCGTTCAGATCGAGATTAGGCAGAAGTGGATCAGTCAGTCCTGAGAAGACGAAGAGCAGCATAGAGAAAAATGAGGATCTGCACCTGAAATCTGGTATAACTCGAACCCACACCCAGGTCATAGTTTGCACACTGTCTGCTTCTATGATAACTACATAACTGACAGTAATCCAAATATGTAAAGATGAATTATCATCTTTAAAGCAGTATGCTTTTGTGCAGGTCTGGCTAGAACTGATCATCATCGTGCATTTTTTGTAGTGTTCGGTTCAATCATTTAAAAAAAAAAAAAAAACAATACTCTTATTTTTTTTTTTTTTTCTTTTTATTATTAATTTTTTT
>VURO01027495.1:12960-32756 GCA_015108175.1 Pelvicachromis taeniatus
AACAATACTCAGAGTTATATGAGTTTGACTTTTGCATTATAACCATTTATTTCTCAGATTTTCTATACATAGTAATATTTTTTTATCATGATTAATAATAACTTCGTGCATGACTGCTGTATAATTTTTCTCACTATGTTTGTGTCAAAAGTGAGGCTGGGAAAAAAAATTGCAATCTGGAATGAGACAGCCTATTTAACAGCATGTTTGTATTTTAAGTTCCTTCACGGCTGGAAAAATCAAGTGTCTCTACATAAATGTACCTAGATGTATTTATTTGATGTCTACGGTGAGTAAAATATTGAAACTCTCTAATATAATTTATTACTTGTGTCAGCATAATTCAGTCTTATTGAAAGATTACAATATATGTTATGCAATGTTTGAATTCAGTTTGTCCCAAACTGAATTGCATACATATTTTGTATCAATACACAAATATACCGAGGCTTACAGGACCGCAGAAACAGGCCATGTTGCAGGTTGGTTGGTCAGACGGGAACATTTGAGTCTAAAACCTTTAAAGTGAATTCTTTACGACCATTGAGAATGAATTTTAAGACTTATATTGACTAAAAAGTGTAAAGGAGAAGAAAGACAATCAGAATCCCTGACTTAGCAGCAAAGTAATACCTGTGTAAAGTACAAAGCACCTCTGCTTTCAGTGACGGTGTCGATCCCGCCGGTGTCCATAGGTCGCTTACCAGAGGTGACACTGTCAGTGTGGAGTTAGCCATTATTGCCAATACTGGCAGAACTGTGGTCATGCTCCCAAAATGACAGTGTGTGGTTGGTCTTTACAGCTTTATTCTTATCTGAGTTATTCATTGCAAAATGTGCAGTGGCTTCGTATTCATTATGCTTCATTATGTACAAACTGCCCTGTTATCAAGCCGCATCTTATTCAGATTGCACTTACACATTCTGGATGAATTAACAGAAAAAAATTTGGAGAGGAAATACCACTGCGGCTCACACATAACACAGTGCGACACATGGACAGGTGTCCTCTGATAAATTCTAACTGGGCTGTACAGTTTAATTGGTGAATATTGGGTCCGTATTGATAGTTTTGTTGGTCCATAATCAATACAAAGTTTAAGACTGTGAAAAGAATTTTGCAAGCAATGTAAACTTTATAAATATTTCTATGTTTATAAATCTATTTTATAGACCTATAAAAACTGCATTTGAGATATTTTCAAAGGCTAAAAGCTTTCTTCCATTTATTGACCTGCCAACTCAAACTATGGGGGCCCTGGGGGTCGGTCTTTTAGCTGGCACATCCTGTACCTCCTCCGCCTGGGCGGTGTGGCTGCTGTCAGTGTCTCCAGACAAAGGGCCGATCCCTCCAGCTTCAGTAGCCACCAGTTAGGTGAGCTTTGCTGCCTCAAGTAAAGTTTCCCACCTTCTAGGACAGGCTGCTTGAGTGTGCCAATGTCATTGTAATGGTCTTACCTGTAGCTGCTATAATACTGGACCCCGGCCTCCACCTCCTGGAGAATTAAAGAACACAAACTGCTTGAGCAACAGCTGCATTAAAGTTATAAGATCTACCGTAGATAAGAGCTAACACTTAACAACTTCAGATAAAAACATGTTTAACTGAGTTGTGTTGGCAGGCAGAGAAGCTCTGAGCCATGCTAATTTGGTACAGGAACCGATTTTTAAAAACGTGCTTGCTCAGCAGACACCAACATAAAATCGAGTTCACAGCAGATAAACCTGCTGAACTCTGGAAATAAAGACCAGGGAACAAATGTCAGTGCAATCAGTGCAAACAGCAAGGAGGGCAGTAGCCCTGGAAACAATCCAGGTTACAGACCAGCCACTATCAATGTAACGTTGACTTTTCTTCTTCAGCAATGCAAAACAGTCTGTCCAAGGTGGACGACTTTAGCAGCAAGCCAGAACTTTTTTTATCTGCTCAACAAGGGGAAATACAAACATGCTGTGTTTAAGTTCAAACACCACAAAGCATTTGACATGTTCCTAACTACAAATGTTCTTGTTGATTGAAAAGACATTTCAACTGAGATTAATCTGAATGCTACAAGTAGAAACGTTGTGCTACCATCAGCAGCCTTCTCCGCCTCCAGATCAATACCTACATCCCTTTAGTGACGTTAAAGTGAGACAAAGTAAAAACGTTCCTTCAACTCAATTCATTCAGCCAATTGCTTTACTGTTCTGAAACTCAAAAATATAATAAACAAAGCAAAATTCCAATCATGCGCTCTGCGTTACTGCACACTTGGTTTTAGCCAGTGTTTATGTCTTTGTTGAAGATGATATTCCCAATGTTTGGGTGTGTCTATACCTTCTGTATTACAGCAACGGCGTTGGCGACTTGTAACAGAGGGATGGAGGGCAGCAGTAAGCCAGAGAACACGTCTTCTGACCAGGATAAGTCGGTCATGCCCGGGACACCACTGTCAGACCGCTCCAAGATGCTGCACAGCCAGACTGACTCCTTCCTCGTGGCAGCCCGACTCGTCCGCAGAGGATGGCCCAGTGAAGGGAACAAAACAAACAGGCAGTTTACACAATCTCATGGTTCGGCACGTCAGCCCATTCTCACCAGTTCAGAGGGAGATAAGGCTCCAGACTGGGTTAGGATTTGCTGTAAGGACCCCAGGAGAGGTTGGACTCTTGATACGAGCAGTGGGAAGTCAGCCCCGGATGAAAAGACAGGTTTTGAAAAAGATGATAAAGCCAAAGAGACATCGGAAGGTGCAGCCTCACCAAACAGACGAGCAGACAGACAGACAGGTGTAGTCTATGTTTGGAAGTCTGGCTGTCGCGTCACATACAGACAGACCAGAAGATTTAAGGCCCCGGTGCTACCAGCCATTGCTGAAATATAAGTTTAAAAGAAGACCTGTGATTGATGCTACAGCTGTACAAAGTACAGGATTAGCGCTGATTGTAAACTTGAAATAAAAGGTGCAAAAGTTTTCTCGTGATATAAATAATTTCATTTGCCATCAGTTCAGGAGTTTTAAGGGTGAAAACCTTTTTGTTGTTCATTCAACTAAAATTATCCACAGTAAAGATGCTCTTAAAACACCAGAGGAAGTCTAAAAATGTACTGTTGACAGTGTACAAGTTACACGACTATACATGTCACAAAATCTTAAACTGTACTGTAAACAAACACTGAAGACAAAACTGACCAGATGAGAATTTTTGGTAATAAACTAAAATAATAAAGTACATCAGCTCCCTGACTGGCAGCTCCCGCTATATCAGCAGAACAGTGAATCAGAAGGTTAGCTAATCATCTCTAAATAGTGTTAAAACCTAATGTAGCTTAAATGTTACATTAGCTAATTAAGCTACATTAGCTAAAGTTTTTAACGTTATTTAGAGAACAAAGAGAATTCCAGAAACTAAAACCAAGATACGGTGTTATTGACACTATTACTATATTTTAGCGGTGCTCTGATGAAAGGATGTAAACTCGCCTGTGACCGAGAGAAGCAGCTTCAGACTCTGGTCGAAGACCCGAGTGATGGGAGATAAGTTTGACATCAGTGCCATCTAGTGGCTTTCAGTGGAAACAGCATCTTCGTTAACAATACCTCCCGAAGGTCAAGAGGATTTGATGTTAGTAAACACGCACACGTATACACACATATATACATACACACACACATCAGCTTGAGAGGAGGACGTTATCAGAAGTAGTCTCATTCTTAGTTTTACTGCAGATTTAAATGAGCTGCAGTGCAAACAGGCCACCCTGTCTTTGCCATGTTTAGCTGAAGCTCATCACACATCTTACCTTCATGTACCTGTAGTCTTTCTTCATTCAGGCTTTAAAGAGAACGTCAGACACATTTTCTTACCTGGAGTCCACAATTCAGCCATGATTGCTCGGGACAATCAGCGCTGTCCCGAGCAATCATCGAGACAGCTGATTGTGTGTGTGAGACGCAATTGAATTGAATTGATGTAGCTGTGCACAAATAAAATAAAGCTCTAACACCAAACTACAGAGACATCTGTAGAAATGCATGGTCGCCATTCCCCAGATGAGCCGATACTTTATATTTTAATTACTACCAGACTGACGAGTCCACATCCTTTTTAGTCATTACAGAACACCACCTAATACACCAAGCATCAGTAGTGATGTGTGTGTATATATTAAAAAAAATAAATAACACATGCAGCAGCTACATGCACATAACGGTGTGACAGAGCTCCAGGTGACGTCCGGGGAACAGACTGAGGTCAGAGTTAGATCGCTCACAAATGACTGCAAAATAAAAACCCCAGGGGCTCAATTTTAGTTTAGTAGGAAACTTCCTTTTCCTTTATGGCATTTTTGTATTGAAACAGTTTTATCTAATGACTTGGACCATTAACAGTAACATTAAGAATTAAAAATACAAAGATCATTACAAACCAGAATGTTTATTACTAATAAATGCCAGAGACTCTGGCTGAGACGACGACACTGGCCCTCAAGTCCGTCAAGAAAGAAGAAGGAAAAAAAAGAAAGGAAAAAAAATAAAATAAAAAAGCCCTCAAGTCCGTCAAGAAAGAAGAAGGAAAAAAAAGAAAGGAAAAAAAATAAAATAAAAAAGACATTTAACTTCAGAAACGGTCATTTCTAAAACCAACGGCGTATGAAGAAGTGACAAAACATTTCCCCTCCCCAGCACATCCCAAACACCCCCGCAGGCTTCCAGGTGTTGGGTTCAAACAGCCTGGAACAATCTTTTAACCTGTGTTTTACAAATGTGGCACGTTAAAAAGCCTTCTCAGGTACACTGGAATCCATGTAAGGAGGGACAAAGAGGAAAGAAAGGGGGGGGGGGGTTCCATGATCAACATTATCCATGACATTTGAACTTAAACCCACTCAGTGTTTTCATCTTCCTCCCCAAAACCTGGAAGCATCAGAACAAAATTTACTGAAAACTGTATTTATTTGTCAAAAAAGCTCCTTTACAGCGCCAAGATTTTCAACCTGTAAAGCCATCAAACATGTAAAATACAACCCTTACAATACAATAGAATCAAAACAGGTACCAAAAAGTACAGTAAAAATTACACTTCCGGTGGAAATGTGGAAGGGGACGAGGAAACAAAAAACACTAGGAAAAAATAAAAACTAAAACTCATAGGGTTTAAAAAAAACAAACCAAAAACAAACCAAAAAGAAAAACAGAAAAAAAAAAGAAAAAAAAAAGTTACATTTCTGGTGTTTTCTGTACAAATGGTCTTCTGTCATAAAAGAGGTCGAGTCTGGCCCAGTGTGTGTCCGTCCAGCCGTCGGTCTCACTGGAGTCCTGAGGGGCGAAACAAACTAATGACACAGCTGGAACAAACCATTTAAGATAACCTTTTAGGGGGAGGGCGGAGAACAACACAGTGACAGCCTTTTACAAGTATTTAAACTTCAGTCTGTTCTCCACTTACAGCAGCAAGCCCGGTGCCGAGTGAAACACCGCCGTCTACGATGAAGGCTTAAAATGGCAACAATCAAACACAGTCTGAGGCTAGAGGAGGACGTTCACGTGTTCGCCAGATCAAACTCAGCGCCAACTATAAATGTGTCCTCCACGTGTACAAATGGAGTTGTATTAAAAAGGAAACCAAAAACAAAAGGACGACTAGTCATCAGTAAAGTCTGCAGCCATCTGTGTCTAACACTAAAACAATGCTGGCCTCAAAAATACAGCGCGTGCGCCTTTGAGACATTTCATGTTAAGGGCGTGGTCTTAAATATGCTAATTGCAGGCGGGCAGCAGCAGGTGACTGCCTAACAATAACTGCCTGGCATTTCTGGGGTTGATTGGTCAGGAATGTTTTCCTATTTGGAGAAAGCAGGACTAACCCTACAGCCATGTTTGGGAAAGGCAGGTCAAATCAGAGGGGAGATCAGCAAGGTGGGAGAGCACCTGGAGGGGGGGGGGGTCTAATCAGGCTAGTGACTGTTTAAAACTGCAATACTTAGCACTAGGAGACAGTCGCACATGTTGAGTTGTATCCACCTCATACCTTGCGATGCCAAGTGATCATCAGTATGGCTTGTAGTTGGCCTGGTGTCCCCCCCGTCTTGGGGTTTTTCCGTAGCTGGCATTGCCCTGGTCTGTGAAGGAGACGCAGTATTAAAGCAAGAGCTCAACATCTGACAGATGACGTTTGAGTGTTAAGAAAAGAGCAGGGCAGGGCAGGACAGGACCCCCCCCCCCCAGTTCTCCAGCTCACCAAACTGAACTCTAGAGGCTCGAGAGGAAAACATGACATTCAGTGAAATCCTAAAAGATACGATGGGTGGCAGGAACGAGGCCAACTCCAAGAGTCAAACCCAGAAACATGAGCCAGATGCGTTTGGCACATTTTAGGTTGTTAATGCAGCGCCAACTTTCTGCATTAATAGAAATTTAATTGAGGGGAAAAATGCATTTTAAATGTTATGTTAGCAAGTTTTTCTGAGCAAATGGAACAGCTTAAAGACAATGAGGCGCTGGCGTGGCTACATCGAGCCGTGTCCTCCTGTATTGTGGCTCTAGGAGGCGTGCAAGAGGAAACCATCACATTTGCCCAATCAGCACTGACCTCAGGTTTGGGCTTCGATGTGTTAACTGTTACACCAAGTTACAACTTACTGTAATCGTATCCAGGGCCATATCCGTAGTAACCAGAAGAGTAGTCATAGTTGCTGTAGTTGCCATATCCACCATAGCCATAGCCTTGGTTGCCATATCCTTGGTTCCAGTAGTTTCCATAGCCCTGGTTCCAGCCCTGGCTCTGACCTGAAACAAAGTGCCCGAGTTGGGTCTACACTTCAATATCATCCAACTGTGCACGAGAAGTTCCACATCACATTTCAACACCCACTAAAATGTGCTCCGTCAACACCGGCCTAGCCTCTTAGCATTTACCCAATCATACATATTAAAAAAAATCCCTAAAGAAAGAGTGATCATCTTCATTTACCTCCACGGCCCCTGCCTCCTCGGCCTCCATAGCCGCCTCCACGCCCTGCTCCATACTGCTGCTGCTGGTACACCTCCTTTGGCTGAGCAATTTTTAGCTCACACTAAAAGAGATACAAAGTTAAAAATCCATTTTCTCCTTCACGTGCCCTTAAAAAAATAATGTTAAAAGCATTTTGTAATATTTATAAAAAAACATTTGTCATTGGCAATTAAAGAGTGACCCACTGCCCACGTGTATACAGAGAAAAAGTCCTAAATATCAAAATGTCTTAAGCATTAACTCAAGGTTTATGTAGTGCATTTGTCAAAAATCAGTTTGCAACAAGTGCGTCTTTACTGGCTTAATCTTATGAACTTTGACACTTGTCGCTAAAAAGATGACGGGCGAGTCTGCAGCGTCCAGCAGGTAGCGATCGGAAAAATTAACGGCCATTTCCAGGTGTACAGCGTGCAGCCGTACAGCATTAACTGCTTACCCGACCACCCTGGATGTTGTGGTATTTCTTCTCCAGACACTTCTTTACGCTGGTTTCCTCTTTGTACGTGATGAAGATGAATCCCCTCCTTTTCTTTGATTTGGGGTCAATTGGGAGCTCAATGGTTTCGATCTGAGACGAAACGGAGGAGACGTTGTGATCAGAAACAGAAGAAACAGTAAATGATCTGCTTTGAAATCTCACCCACATCATTTAGTCAAACTTCCAACACACAAACAAGTGACAGAATATCTCAGTCATTTATTTTTTTAATAGGAAGACTTTAGCGGCCAGTGGTGATGAGCGGTTTAGCCGACAAGGACGACAACAAGGGTTAAAACTGAAAAACGATCCCTCCTAAATATTATGTGTTGAAGTTCATGAGTATATAAAGTTGGGCTCAAGTCATGGAGTTTGTACATGAGAATAAAACTAATACTGCCATCTACCCAAGTTTGGAAACTCTCAACCATTGAAGAGTCAACATTCAAAAGAAAAGTAGCGTTTGTTTCACATCCACTTTATTCAACACCGACCTCTCCAAAGGCGCCAAAGTATTCTCTGATGGCTTCCTCAGTCGCTTCCGGGTTCAAACCCCCAACAAAGATCTTCTTGACGGGATCCTTCTTCATAGCCATCGCCCTCTTAGGGTCAATATTGCGTCCATCGAGTCTGTGTTCTTTCTGCTCCAGTACCTGCACACACAGATATACTACCATTAGCACACAGTAACAGCACAGTGATTGAAGTCATCATCACAGAGATGACTAATTATGCACAGACGAGGCAGTGTGGCTGATTAGCACATGATTCATTTATATTACTAAGAGTGGTTCGGGATCAACCCGTGCTCAGTTATGAGGGGAGTCACCTTATCCACGCTGGCAGAGTCTTTGAAGAGAACGAAACCAAAGCCTCGGGATCGGCCGGTGTTCGAGTCCATCTTGATGGTGCAGTCTGACACCTCACCGAACTTACTGAAGTAATCCTTCAGGTCCTTTTTACTCGTATCCCAGCTGAGGCCGCCCACGAACATTTTACTGTAAAATGACAGGTAGACCAGTTTTTGTACAACACTGCAGCTCATCTGAAACCGTCGCCTACAAACGTACGAGTTTTCACATTTTATTTTACCAGGGTTCAGAGCGCCACCGCGAGATGCTCATACACATGTGGCCAACCAGACACTCACCCAGCATCCTCCTCTCCTTTGCTAGCGTCAATCTTTCCACCATCTGTGTTGTTGTCCTGCTCCTCGTCCCCGGCCATCTGCTCCTGCTCAGCTCCATTCTGCTCCTCCTCTCCCTCGTTGCCGTTCTGCTCCGATGTCTCCATGAGCAGGTTCTCAGCGTCTGCCATTCTGACGGTGGGATCTTCAAATGACTGAGACGGGACAAGACAAAGTTTGAGGGACTGGAGAAGTAAGTAGCAGACGACCTTAAACACACATTTATCAACTCAAGCACAGCACTAGCTAGCTCTCACTTGCTAGATGTTTTCCAAATAAGACACTGATTATTCTCACATTGGTTTTAAACTCACTAATATTTAAATATACATTACATACCTCTGCAACAGGCAGAACTTTTAAAGTGATGATTTATTTACAAAAAGGACCCCTGATGATCTATTAACTGCAAGGTTTAGCACGTCCCATCTGACATTTAAACCACAGAATTGGCTTTTAATTAATTTGTAACAAATTGATGGTTTACCTTTAATCAAACGTCATATTTTAGTTGATCTTCTGTGATCAACTAATATTGGGTCGTATTTCAAAACATTTGTCATTTTCATGTATTTCACACATTTACAAGTTAATTTGTTAACATGGGTTAAACATAACCAACAACGTCATAACAAATCAATGCAATCAGCACACAGTCGGGATAAAAACTAATTAACTCAAAGCAAATACACACGAAGTGTGAACACATTTAAAATTCAAATATCGAGTGAAACTTTATTGAATTCCAACTGTTTGTTAGTCAGTGTACCAGGAGAGCCCAAAGACTCGTCCCTATTTTCACACAATATTGAGCATAAATCGGAATGCTAATAAAGAGCCGCATACATAATGTTAACCGAATGCTAATGTTAAGTTAAAGCGTTAGTCTCATCATTGCAATCGCGCTATATCTCGACAGGGTCATTCATTATTTACACAGCAAACCGACCATCATAAGTAATAAGACAGTTACACGCAGCTGTGCGTGCACCAGTGGCCCCACAGCCGTGGCTGTAAGGAAAGAAAGCGCGTGAGTCTTCCATGTTATCCAAACGTTTAAGCGGACCGCGCTTTGCTCCGTTACCGCTCGGGGCACACAGCAGGCCCGGCTATCAGATGGGCAACCGACCAAACGCAAAAACCTTTAAAACGATATAAAGCGCATTTAAAAACTACCATTATGCACAATGGGTGGGAATCATGCCGCGATATGTGAACAACAGACTCATAGCGTGCAAAAGCCGCGCTAATGCACATTAGCACGCTGCAGCTAACGAACTAGCCATGCTTACAGGCTAACAAGAAAACACCGCACACGAACAAAATGGTCGCCGCGGAAGAATCACGATGAAAATAAGTACAATAAAAACCGGAACTCTTATATTTACTATTTACTCCTCTGATATTTACTATTACCCCAAATAACAACAAAAACGTGTTCTTACTTTGACAGAAAATACCGGGGACGCCGAGTGGCTGTTCAAAATGGACACGCTCCAAATTCGCCGCTAACTCGTGGCAACATATATATGACCGGATGTGACCAAGAGACGACGACGTCGTAATGTCGACGTGCGTGATTGGACGAAAGCGGCCCTCTTGAAGTTAAAGGCGTTGGCTTATTGGTTGACTGTTCGCCCGCTGTGACAAAAGCCACATTCAGTAGCCAAACGTCCTTCCTGCTTCCTGTCTCCTGCTATCTTCTTAGAGTGGCGTCTCAAAAGAAACGTTTTAAACGCGTTGGGCTTAAAAGATGCGAATAAGACTAATGCGCGTTTCCGTATCTTCATTTCAGTCCGCTACAAATAACTTCAAACGTGAAACCGACGTTTGAACTGTAGCTTCGCTACACTGTTACGTTACGAGCCTCTGTGACATCAGGGATTAAAGAAGACATTTTGTACTGTACACATTGTCACACTTACATCTTTCAGATCATCTTTCAGATTTTAATATTAGACAAAGATAACCCATGTTAAAATAAAAATGCCGTTTTTAAATGATGAGAATCAGTAATCGCCCCCTTAGCCTAATAAGTGGTCGATCAACCCGTGGCAGTCTTTCACATTGCTGTGGATGAATTTTGGAGAATTGTTTTAATAACTGGAGGGTTTTTGAACATGAATGACCTGTTTACAGCCAGAGGTGGGCTTACTGGTGTGTTTGGATCATTGTCCTGGTGTGTGGACCGGACATGATGATGATGATGATGGTTTCACATTCTCTGTCAGGTTTTTCAGAATCATGGTTCTTTAGCCAATTTTGTGCACACAAACAAGGACAAGAAAATATAGACAGCACATGCAGTATGTACACAAAGTACAGGGTTTTTTGTTTTTTTTTGAATGGTTCCAGGTGCTGAAGCAGTAAAGAAGCCATCGCACTACCACCACCGTGTTGGATGGTTGGCATCATGTTCTTTTTCTGAAACCTGTTAACTCCACATGTAACGGGTCTGAAACTTTCCAAAAAGTTCTTCTCTTGTCTCCTCCATCCACCGGATGGTTACCGAAGCGTTTTGGGGACCATCAACATGGTTTTGGCAAATGTGAGACGAGCCTTTGTGTTCCGTTGAGATCAGCAGTGGTTTTCATCCTGGATCTCTGCCATGGATGGCATTTTTGCCCCCGGTCTCTTTCTTATTGGGGATCGATGAACTCTGACCTTAACTGGAGGAAGTGAGGCCTTCAGTTCTTCAGAGGTTGTTCTGGGTTCTTCTGTGACCTCCTTGATGCTCTCTAGCACTAATTTTGGTACACTGTCCGCTCGGGGAAGGTCACCACTCTTCCAAGTTTTTTTCATTTTAGGTCTAATATTGCTGATGCCAATACTTTTACCCAATAAAGGCAGTGTATACAGCAAAGAGCAGAGTGTCATGATATAGGAGATAAATCATCATTAATATGCAAATTCAGACCACATTTTAATGACCAATAATTCATTCATACAACAAAACACACTTTTTGGCTTTTGACATATCCCACACAAAACAAGCTCATAAACAGATTAATAGTGAACACGACTGAGGTCAGCTTATTCATGCACAACCTAAACAACACTCCCAGTTTCTCACGCAGCACCACCCGCGTGTTAAAGATGGAAATTGAGGGACTGTAGGTGTAACCTATAGTTACAGACGAGAGACTCTTTATTCGCAGCAGAGCCAAATAATGTGGGGGAGAAACAAATGGACTTAAAACATGAGTGCTGGGGATTTATAAACAGGGCAAAACTGGCCAGTTCTGGTGGTCAGGGGGACTGTTTACTGCTTTACCGGGCAAGTTGAGGCATGAGCTGACACACACACACACAGTGATGTGTGGTATCTATGGAGACAGTTGTGTTTCTCCAGCAGTGGTCACTTGTAAGCAGAGTGAGATCTGCAGCAACGACAGGTAAGAACGCAGCACATTTTGAACACCACTACATTTTTCTTCTTCTACTTTCTTTTGTTGCAGTAAAAATATTTTCCAAGTTTACTTAATCCATGCAGTTGTGTCAGAGTGATGGCTGCACTATATTATTAAACGTGTAGCACGACTGACATGCCAGCTGAAGACTTTGTTTTAATGGAAAGTCCATCAGGCTCAAACCTCAGCCAGTTTTGGATCTTAACCCAGCGATTACAAGCTAATTAGAGCTTTTTGTCTCTGCCTCTTTTTTTCCCCTGCAATGTCAATTTCTTCCAGATTTGTAGAAACAGATAAAGACGTTGGAAACCATTCACTGGAGTAGGTATTGTTATTTAATTTGGACTAAAAATTGCCTATTAGGCAATATGTCTTGACATCCCATATGAACTTTTTAAGAAGTCAGTGCATTATGGAAACCTGAAACAACCTGCTTCTTGCATAGAAAAGCATGGATGTGGTGCTAAGGCTGATACATTGTTACCAAAGACCAAAAATAAGAGTCAGAAAACGGTCCCTTAGACAGTGTGACTGCTTTTGTTGTTCTAATAATGCTCTTAGTCCATATGATTCACTCTTTTTTTGTTGTTGTTGCTTTCCTGCATTGGAAACAGAAGTTTGCAAAGCAGTGACTCAATTCTTCAGAAGTATAAGACTAGTTTACAGAGCTCCTTCCTGTGGCTGAAGGTTGCCTGGTGACCGCTCAGAGCTAGTAACATGAAAAGGACCTCTGCTTGTGTCTGGACTTATCAAGTGAAATCTGGATCAAGTGGTGGATTCTGGAGGTTTCGATAAACACAACAGGGTTAGAGTCCCTATTTTACCAGTCTAAGTAACCTGCGTCCTGTACCCTTACAGCTAAACACCAACATGGCATTTGCTAATGCTTCAAGCTATTTTTGACAAGCATCGCAAAACTTTTTATTAAATGCACTCATTTACCCTAAACAACACACTTAAGCCACTTTTGGCTGCTCCTTTGCCAAAAGGGTCGCCACAGTAGGAGCTCTGCAGGTTTGAGTTGGATCGTTTTTATGCCAGATGCGCCTCATAATGAAGACGTTTGTGTCTTTGGCTGGAACTGAACCACCAACGGGTCAATTGTAAAACATGTTAACCATCAGAACAACTTCCAGATAAACATAATCTGCTTTCTGGGATAACCACTGCAATGGCAGCCTTCATTACAAGGGCTTTAAAATCAAACAGGTGGCAGCTGGGCTGCTTGAGATTGTGAAGAGGTTTCACTTTGCATCCAAAACGCTTCAGTCCTAAAACTAAAAGGCAACGTTTCTGATGGTCAGTGTGATTGGGGCGGCTGTATAGGCAGTGTCGTTAGCTGATTGTTCTTACACGCCAATCACTAACTACACTACCAGTACAACCACCACACACACCAGCGCAGCCATGACCGACCTGCTTTACAGGTTAGATTCAACGTTGTTCAAAGAACTTTTGGGATGATTCATGTAAAGGTGCTAAATGTTAGGTTAACTAAAGACTGAGGGGGGAATAAAGAAACAACATGTTATAGCCAATAGAGCTGGCATGAATCTGTTTATTTCTTTTCAATGACAGTTCAATGTTACTTTATTCACACTTTAATTTAAAAAAGACAATTAGAGTGAAGAATTATTTAAAATATTCATTTTCAAATCTTAAAAACATACTTAAACAGCATTACTTTAAATCAGGTACAAATAAGCTTATCCTTTAAAAGATGCACAAAGTCTGTGGCCTAAAGCTACCATCAGCAGTAACCACATTCTGGTTTGTCGCCTGAAGGCTAGGATCGCGATTTACTGACCCAGTGGTACTTGTCAACACGAGGCCCAGTGAAGGTGAAGGTGGCGCGATAGGATCTGAAGCCTTTCTGGTTGGAGAACTGGGCCCCAGCAGGAGCGCCATGAGGCGGGAACATGTCTCCAGGAAAGCCTTTCCTCTTCTCCCTCAGCCAGGTCTGAGGGGCACCCGGAGAGAACTCGCTGAACTGAGGACGGGTCCAACAAAGTCATTTGGAAAACGGACACGTTAGAGAAATATACAAGTTACTGAAAATGCTTTGCAGAGATCCAACTTTAACATTTTCATTCAGCAGAATTTTTAACAGAAATAAAACCAGACTTTGCTCCTGAAGCTGGTTGATCACCACGTTAATGAGCTTAACGCAACCATCATCGTCACACAACAAGCCTGGGAGACTAAGTTGTACTGCAGTCCACGTCTTGCACTCACCCTGTAAACGCTGTTGGGGTTGCTGACAGTGGGGATGGTTTTGGGTTCACTGTTCATGGGTGGGATTTGAGCAGGGCAGAGCGCTGAAAGGCTGCTGCTGCTGCTGCTCGTGCTCATGCTGTTGTCTCCGTCTTCATCCTCATCCGAGGAGCTTCCTGATGGGACCTCGAGACTTGCCCGTTCCACAGCTTCGTGGATGCGGCGGGACAATTCCCCATCGCCGCGCTGACAGTTGCCCACCGCTGAGACGCAGAATGGACTGCTGCGTTCACCATACCTGCCGACGTGCAAAAGGAAATGAGAGAAACAGCCGTCAAATTCAGATTTCACAATTTGTTTGTAAACAAAACAAAAAAGCTCCAGCAAGGAAACCAAATGAGCCTTTTTCAGTCACAATCCAGTCCCTGCCTCAGCAGCATCGATCAAGTACACAGCTATGAATACACTAGTACATGCCCACACCAATTACAAACTTAATTACAAGTAATCAGATGCTTATTTGTTTAAATTAAATTTCCACTACAGGGTGCTTCATAAGGTATAAAAAGGAGTACAAACAAAAACAGGCTCTTACTAAATGGTTGCCAGCCAATGCAACGGTATATTGATATAGATAAGAACCTCCAGTCTGGCTGTTGACCCCTGGTGGTCTTGGAGAAGTTCAGATAAAGATTTCATGTATTATAACTCGTTTTATTGATTTAACATAAGGTGTGTAACTCACTGACCCCCTCGTTAGCTCTAGCTTTGGTATAAAGACAGCCAACTAATCATAACACCATCTCTTTGAGCCATAAAGAAAATGTTAATTAAACCAAGTCTCGTCACTGTGTGGTTGATCAATAATTATAGAGACATCCCCCAAAAAATATCTTGCCAAGTTCATGCCCTGCAGGCTGTAGTTTTACATTAAAATAAGTTTCCAACAATTCTCACTTTTAAAGGGTTTACTTTAAAACTCTGCTTTTAAACTGTGACATTAACACAAATGGTTATTCATGTCTTAATGATATCACCACTGGGTTAGTAAGTCGTGAAACCCAATGGACGGGGACTCCAAAGCGAAACGGACACTTTGCAGGACAATATTAGTTAATTTGGAGGCTACATCAAAACGCTCGTCTTTGAAAGCAATGAAACTAGCAGCTTCACACGGGTCTGCTCCAGTGCAACGATTAAAGCAAACCTGCAGGACACCTCTCCAGGGTCGACCCACACCGTCAGCTCCTGGGGCAGGCCCAGGTGCTCGTACCTCACCCCGCTCCGCTCGCAGGCCTGCTCCAGCACCGGGTCCTGCAGCCGAACACGGTTCATACGCAGACACCTGAAAAACACCGGGCAGCTCAAAGCAAGCGTTTCATCTAGTGTTGCAATCTCACATGGTCACCAAGACATGAAGCCGAGGAAAGAGCCAGTTGAAATATAGATGGACGAGTAGTCGTTAAATGTGGTTTACAGCCAGACGATTGTGTGGTTTCTACTCGTGCTCCACATAAGGAGTCTTGTACTTTGAGCGGCACATCTTCAGACCTCTCCTGTGGCTGCGGTCGGGCAGCAAAGCTTAGCATTAATCTGCCAACATTTAGATGGAGATCCATCATGTTCCTGTGAACAAACCCGAGAGCTGCAGTCCTGTTTCATGTTACAAAACATGTATTTTTCCAGGTGTTTTGATCATTTATAAGGTGAAATAACTCCAATACCAATAAGTATAACAGTTGGCATTAAAAGTAAAGAATCAATACGTTCAATTACAAAGTGGGTTCATAATTTGTTGCCTTTCTGGAGGCAGCAATAGTTTCATAACATTACAGTTTTAAAGCTTTGGATACTTTATAGTCCAGTATATTTAATATAATCACCAGCTGCAACAGTAAAGTGTTATACATTTAAAATAAAATCAGTAATTCTATAGAAATATACAATTAACGTGAAGTTACTGAAGTAAGCACATTCTATAAGAAACATGCACCATTAACAAAACAGTTCTCAGGCTCCAGCTCAGCCATTATAGCGCCAGATCAGTCACCTCGAGGCAGTTTCTATTCAAAAGGTCAAATCTGTGCTGTAGCACATAAACCCACAGTGTGAAAACTGCGGGACCAGTTTTCCATACAACGTAAAAAGGAGCGTTTTCAAGTTTGTTTCAACATTTGTTATACTCAAGTTACATTTTTAAATTACATTTGGTTAACTTTAAAAAAAATAAAAATAGGAAGCAGGACCTTCAGCTAAGGTCAGGGGTGGGCACGTCCAGGCCTCGAGGGCCGGTGTCCTGCAGGATTTAGATGCGTCCTTGATCCACCACAGCTGATTTAAATGGCTAAACGACCTCCTCAACATGTCTTGAAGTTCTCCAGAGGCCTGCTAATGAACTAATCATTGGATTCAGGTGTGTTGAACCACAGAGATCTAAAACCTGCAGGACACCGGCCCTCGAGGCCTTGAGTTGCCCACCCCTGAGCTAGGTTGAACCAATAGTTGGAAGCGTTTGCTTCGGGAGTACCGACCTGTAGGCCTGACCCCTGGCAGGTGCACCTGGGTGCCAGTGGTTCTTGTAGTTCTCAAACAGCAGGGCGGTGAGGGAAGCAGCAAAGCGCTCTCTGCCGTCGTTGTCCAGACATCCGTATCTCTTCACCAGCCGAGCCACAAAGAACACAGCAGCAGCGATTTCCTCCTTCATGGTGTCCCACGCACAGAGCACAGCAAACTCACTGTTGTTGTTTTTATTTTTAAAAGTCTCTTCAGATAAAACGCACGCAGGGATCCGAGTATCGCAGAAAATAAAAGCCCCCGAAGCAAAGTGGAAACCAAACAATTCAAGCAAACATATTTGCTGCTGAAGCTCAACAGAGAACTCAGCTTGGATTGTAAGGCCGCGTCACCAAAGACACCAACACACAAAGATATCCACGTGCATTTAAACGTGCAAACACAGCAGCGGCCTGCTCAGCAGTGACGCCTCAAATCAAACTCTAAAATAGAGCTTTTAATAAAAGCACAGTTCAGCTGTGCGACAAGCTGCCACAGCTGACGCTGATTTACTTAATGACGCCCTCGCTGCACTTTGTCAGGGTTAAAATGGCCCAAATTTGATGAAATGTGTGAACAGTTCTGTGCAGCACAAACAGACGTGCACATTCAAGCTGTGCGTAAAGCACAAACAGATATTTAAACGTCTCAGCTCATCAGCGAAGAGCAGCATTTCTGCTGATGGTGCAAAAGTGAAACAGCACTTTTTACAACTTTGACTCAGTTTCATTTAAAATCAGTTTCACTGCACCACAAGACGGTTCTGGGGCCTCTGTGGAGTCTGGATGCTCCACACCTGCACGTGGCCTCCGTGGCTCCTCCCACAGTCCACACGCATGCTTCTGGAGTGAGCCCATCATAATCCCAGCAAGATATTTATCTTTGCTTGCACCTCTGGAGTTGTTAGTCAGTGATTACCAAGCCTATATAGAGATATATAGATGTCTCTTTATCAAAAATTCTGCATTCTTACTTCTACTACTAGATGTGTTATTAATGTGACGACACATAAGTTGTAACTTCTTGCCAATCATTTTCCCCCAAGAGAACAAATATTTAGCAACACTAATAAAAAGTTACTAATGTTATTTACCAGTACTTTTCAAACATCTTTATTCATCATAAATATTAAAAATCCAGGAAATGGATTTTCCCAACTGAACGAACAAACATACAAAAATACAGGAAATGAATAATCACAGCATATATTTTAATTATGAGCGAACGGTGAGTTTATATAAAGCCAATTCCATCGTGTCAAAAGAAAAAAAAGGAAGATGTCTTTGTACAGCAATGATACCAGCTAGTCACAAATAAAAGTGCAAATGATCAGCGGGAGTGACGAGAACACAAAAGAACCTTTTTCTTCTGCTTTCAGGCTTTAAGAGAAGATGAAAACTTGGCGGTTACAAAGTTACAAACAGCAAAATGATGAGAATGAAATGTGTCCATGAGGACAACAAACGTCGCCTTTAATAGATGAAATCCAGCCTTCAATTACACGTTTTCATGACGTATAACTAAACAATAAAACCAGTATACTAGAAAAACCCATTTCATCACGAGCATCATCGATGCCATCTGAACACTAAATCATCGGCCCTTCAGTCAGTGTAACAGTGTTTGATTCCTGTTAATATAAAGAAAATAAATAATAACATGGCACACACCGGTGGGAAAAATAGGCCTGAAAATGTGAAATAATGTGGTCGACACGTAGCACCAGAACAGCTGAAATGAAAACACCCAAACAAATAAATAGACAAAGCTACAGATTGTCACATAAGATCAGCCAAAAAAAATAAATAAATCAATAAAAAAAAACTTTGTAATAATGATAAACTTTATCTTCACACATAAAACAACCGTGGACAATCATCACTCTAAATATGTGACAGTCAGAAAAGAAGAGAAACCCTTTGGATGTCCAGCTCCGTGGTTTCACTGCTGGACTCAACAGATTTACACAGCTCACAATTTAAAAGGAGCCACATTTAAAAATGGACATTTGCTCAGCCCCTCAATTCAGCATGTGCCTGAATCAAACCTTCTAATTGGCTGTCCCCCCCACACACACACCATGTGGGTGGGGCCTGTGTGCTCACAGCCAGAGCCCTGTGTCTAAGATGACCATATTTGGGGTATCCACCTTGATTGTAGGGCTGCCAGGATTAGTCGACTAGTCACGATTACGTCGACTATCAAAATCGTCGACGACTAATTTAATAGTCGACGCGTCGTTTGAAGCTTTGTAAGATCCCAAGAAGTAGTAGGATTTAAGAGTGTAATAACAGACTGAAACTGAAGATGGCAGCACTGCATGTACAAGGATGCCAGCTGCCGTTAAACCCTGAAGAAGAAGCTGTGTCCCAGAATTCATAGCGCGGCCCTGCTTCAACAATGTCTGTGGCTAGTTCGCTTTAATTTGACTCTTATTCTTCTTTCTGGGTCACAAAATAAAGGTTGAACATGTTTCCAGGCGAGAATGTAGCTGTGTAAACCTCAAATATCTGCTCAGTTTATCAAGACCCCACATATTTTCAAAAGCTCCGACGTTTCCGTCTGTTACCCACCCGCTCCATAGCTAGCCGGGGGTCACGGCTCAGTATAGCCGGTGAGAACAGCGGACTCCCGGCAACACGTGTTCAAACCCACCGCCGTCTTTCACTACTCAGGTTAAACATGATATATAAGTCACTTAGAGAACTTAAACATGTTACTGTTTGGCTTTGTTACTATTTTATTTGTTCCTGAGTAAATGGGTTTGGCTCAGATTAAAGTGATAGTTTTCACACAGCACACACAATATACTCCGGTGTCCTGTTATATTTTAGATAGCAAGGAGCAGACGGCTCCGTTTATTCAACTTCACCCAAACAATCTGCACATTTCATTCAAATGTAATAAACTATCATCTGGTCTTTATTTGTAGTTAGCACATAGCTTACACACTCAA
>VURO01027496.1:0-11433 GCA_015108175.1 Pelvicachromis taeniatus
TGGCGGGGCCTGGCACCCTTGGCTTGGTCGGGCCACCTTCTGGGGAGCGGGGGCCCTCGTGCCTCTGGGCCCAGGGCCCGGTCTGCTCTGGCGCAGTCGGGTGCCAGCGGGCCTCCGGGCACGTCACTGCAGCCCCCTCTGACTGCTCTGTGGCTGCTGGGGGACCCCTCTCTGGGGCTCTCCTCAGCTCCTTCTTGGGGGGAGGCACTTTGGCCCTTGGGTGGTCCTCCTGGGACTCTCGCGCTCTGGGGACCTCTGGAGGTCTGGGACCTGGATCTCCTCCATGCCTGCTTCATGCCCTGAGGGACGGGACTATGGCCCCTCACACATGCTAACAGGTCGTTACATGGAGAAACCTTTTGTATACAAGCGCGTTCATCCACACAGGTGTGCACACAGCTTTCCTGGCTGCTTTCTTGCCTGTAGGTCCGGGAGCACGTTATTCACTATACGAGTACTGCGCAATAACATTAAAAACGTAGTATTTAATGTTAATCTAAATTATTGCTGTGGTCCCCATATTGTGTTGCTCTGTGTTGCCTTTGCTTTTTTCGCTCTCTCTCTGTATGTCTCAACAGGTGATCCAGCGAATTTTGTTATTTATTTATTTTTATTTTCTTACATGTCCTGTTCCTCATCCCTTCTGTCTTTTCCCTCTCTCCCTCCTTCCATTTCTTTCTCTCTCTCTCCTTTTCCCTTCCCTTAATAATGCCTGTCCCTAAATGTCAACTAAAAAATAAAGTTAACAAATAAAGGCCAATCAAATGGCACAATAGAGCAAGACCATGATGGTCCATTTGGTAAAAATAAATCCGTTGGGCATCTTTCATGGCCTTCAGATAATAACTCTGAAGGCCATGAAAGATGAAAGATGAAAAAAAGAAAGAAAAAACTCTGTGATGTAATCACTTATCAAGAGCCTCGTAAGCCCCAAATATTGTATCTAAAGGTTTCTTTATTGTATGAAGAGATAAATTGGAGTAAGGGGCCAAACTGTGTGGCAATGTAAACACTAGCTTCCTGTGGTCACTAATATGCACAAAAGCAGCATTCAGTTTTATTTATGCTCTGCTACAGCGTAACCGTGAACTCATTAATCCTGGTTTGGCTGAGAGTCGCCTCCATTACAACTTCTATGCCTGCTCTGGTTCAGCTTTTAAATACGGCAACCTGCAAAATAACTTGAGCGAAAGGTTAATTAATAACGAAAACATAAAATACAAACGTTGCAGTAATTCATAGGTATTTTATTACACAAAGAAAATTGCTATCACAAAGTTATCACTGAACATTTAGCAATAAATATGAATTTCCATACACGACAGTAAAATGGGGACTATGTTGGTAAATATATAAAGAAAAGACTCGACGGTGAAACTGAACAACAGGTTCACAAACGCACACGCACACACGCGCACACACACACACACGCACACAGAGAAAGAAAATGACAAACAGATGATAGTGAATACCTCTCCATGACAGTCCCACATTAGGCTGGAGCAATGTTTGGAGTGTTGTTATAAATGAATTCTGTTTAGCTCAGTCCATCTCCGCAGACCTTAATCCAAAGTTTCTGTGCTTTCTTCTCTCATCGGGAATATAAATAACTAACAGAGTATAAAGCAAAAGCATCTCAGCTGTCAGTTCTACTCTGTTCTGTTCCCCGTAGTACAATCGGATTCAATAAAAAGGCGAACATTTGGAGCCCCTGAAGCTCCAAACAGGCCGGCAGTGAGCGAAAGTGTCCTCATGTCCAGTCAGGAGAACCAATGCCAACACTCTCCATTTCTCTCTACTTTCACCTGCTTCCTCTCTACATTTCTCTGCCTCCCTTTGGTCTCTGGCTGAGCTTAGGATGGGCCTCCGCTTCCCTGGGCAGCTTGGCTGTTGGAGCCCTCTGCCTCTGGGGCCGGGGAGGATCCTGGGTCTCCTCCTGCGGTGGGGGAGAGAGAAATAAAAAGTCAAAGATTTAATTAATTAATTAATTAATTTAACTCTAAAAGACGTACAGTAATCAAAGTAGTAAGAGAATCCTGAGGAAGGAAGTAGCAGTCCAGCGTCAGCATGATTGGACTCTTCTCAGAAGATCAGCATCCTGTGGTTTGATTTATCGCGGTCATTTAATTGTCAAGTTATGGGACAATTGTCTTAGACTGGAAAGGAAGCCAGCAAGAACAACAACCGTGTAACACGAAACAATGCGGTCTGGTACAACTGATATTAAGACACCTTCCTGTCATGGTCCTGGGTCTGTTGCCCAGCGTTTTAGGTTGTTGTTATTTTTATGAATTGTTTCAGGTCCCTTGCCCTCTTTGTGCTCCCTCTGCTTCTATGTTCTGTTATCCCTACCTTTGTGTCCCTTCAGTGTCAGTTCCCTATGTAAAGCCCGTGTCTCTGCGACTGTGTCTTTGTTTGTGTCTTTGTGTTTCCTGTTTTACTTTGTAGGTCTTGTCTCATGTCGATGTGTCTAGTTTGGCTTCCTTAGTCTCGTCAGCCCTGATTTGTCCCTGCTGTGTTCTCACCTGTTCCCCATCCCTCTCGTTATCTCCGGTGCATTTAAGTCTGTGTTTGTCATTGAGTTATTGTCAGGTCATCTGTTCTTCATGCCAAAATAGTCTTATTTCTCCGATTTAAAGCCATGTTTTCATTTTATTTACCCGACTGTAATTACAGAGCGATGGAGAAAATGTGACTTTTCTTTACTTTTAGACTTAAATTTGTTTAAATTATTTGAGTGGTGATTCACAGCATCTTTCTTACAGTCGACCAAATACCCAAACTGGTCTAACCGTTGTTGTCGCAGACTCTAATGACGGGTCTCAGGTGCACTCTGATGTTTTACACCTCCGAACATAATTTTAAAAGTCATCAGGTCTTAAAATGAGTTACATACAACCTCAGATGGGCAACATTAAAAAAAAGCATGCTATGATTTATTAACATTAGTTAACAGAAATTTAAATACACAAGCCAAGAAAGAAAGACATCAGTGATTTCTGTCCATCAGTAAGGCCATTTCCAAACACTTTGAATAAATCCATCATTCTACAGAGACAAAGATTTTTTCAAGAGCACAAAACATCCAACATAGTTGCCCAGGAGTGGACGTCCTACTAAATAACCCAAGGTCGGATTGTGCAATGCTCAGAGAAATTGCTAAAAACCCAAGAATTCAATTTCAGTCATTTCAGACAGGCCACAACAAGCCTTTAAGTTCATGACAGTACAATTAGAAACGGACCGAACGAGTATTGTTTGTTTGGAAGGGTTGCCAGGAGAAAGTCTCTTGTCTATAAAAAGAACATGGCATCTTAGGTTTGCAACATAGCTTCTGAACAAACCACAGGACTTCTGGAACAACATGCAGACGAGACCAATGCGGAAAGGTTCAGCCATCGTTGGTCACCAAGTTGGAACTTGGGCGTGCACGCCTGCACATTATCGAATTTTGAAAGTGGTTCTGCACGCTATCGAATCACGAGGGGCACTTACTGGAGTCCTTCATACACAGTTCTGCATTTTGGATCAGTTTTTGTTAAATAAACAATGCCATGTTGCAATGTCACATGTTGTTCATATGAATTTGTATTATAATGATTTAAGACCTGCTAAGGACCTATTACTGCTTTTTATTTAATATTATTATTGATTTTTCTGTCGTTATGTTAAGAAACTACATTTTATGTTGTAAAACCAATAAATAAACAGATTAATCTTGCAAAACAACTGATATGTATGTAGCATTAACTACTGGCTAAAATCCATCACATTAGGTTCCGCAAACAAATGACAACGTCACAGTCATGTCCATCTTTGATATACAGTCTATGAGTTTTACACTGTTGGCCAGTCTAAAGTCTAAAATCTTGCCCCAGCAAATTCTTAGTTTTCAATATGCAAAACTATATGCTTATTTTCTCTGATTGGCTTTCACACTGTATAACACATTCATGCTGATGTGGCTCTACTGACCTGCGGCCTTCAGGTCCATCTCTGCCATGTCTTTGGTCAGTTCACTAGTGGTGGTCGCTACTGACCCCTCCCCTGAGATGTCGGGCACTGCGTTCCTGCGGCCTGTGCGATCACAGTTGATGAAGTCTGAATACGACGTCTCCACATCCATCATCTGCCCATGACCAGCGCTCTCATTACACCTGCAAGAGGGAGGAGGGGGTGTCAGACGGGCTGTGGAAGTGTGGCAAGCAGGAAATAAATCACTGTGTCGTTTCCTTTCAAAGCCGTGGGTGCACTTTTTCCACTTTATCCTGTGCATTTCTACTTCGGTAAAGCCAACAAGACGCGTAAAATACTGGCAAGTAACTGAAAAATCACTAAGAATAACCAAACAGAGACACAAGCAGCTACTTAAAAACAACTGTACACAGTGGAGGAATCACCAAGAGGAAATTCATAAACAGATTAATGAAGGTGTTCGTAATTGCAATTTCTATTTAGGTATACAATTAATGACAGTCTTAAGATCTGTGCTAATTGGTCATTCTAATTACTCCGGGGACAGGGGCTTTCACTAACAGTTGGGCACGTCGACTAGAGTTAATTTGTCTGTCTTAAAAAAGGTACTTACAAAGCAGGAATTTGAAGGAAAAAGGAAAGAAAAAGGTGAACGCTTGAGAGAGTGCCAATCAAAGGGTAAAAACCTAAACTCATTAAAAAAAAGCAGCAGGCAGGGATTTGGCCAGAAAGAGCGCCAGCAAAACGAAACAAACAAAAGCAAATCAAGCTCCCATTAGCCTTTTATTCCTTTTCTACTTCCTGTTCTCACTCCATGCTTAACTAGGTCATGGACACCGCCAACCACTGAAACACTACAGAGTCAGTATTCCTCAGAGACGAGAACAATAATAATACTGCTCCAGAAAAGAAAGCGATAGAAAAGATAAGAAAGTAGTCCTCTGATGCAAACATGGGGGTCACGGAAACCCAGAGACTGCCTGCAAATGCCACCACAGCTGCTCCTCTCCTGCAGCTTTATTCCCTGAAGGTCGCCCCCACAGGCTAGCACAGACAGCAAAGACCTCTCTGCTCTGTATGTGCAGCATAACGGACGACAGCTACAGACTCTAACTCTGTATTAAAGCATTGTTAAGTCACAGCTGAACAGCTGAGCAGCAAAGCCATGAATCTTGAACAGACTTGGGGATGAGTCGGAGAATAAAAATGAGCTGGCAGACACAGATACGACACGCTGACCTGGGGCCAGTCTGTTCCCAAACTCTTTCACGCACATTTCTTTTGTGTCGTTCAAAGGGTCCCACAATTGTTTTCTTTTCTTTTACAGCGCGTGTGCGCGCCATGCCAAAAAGGAAGCACCCAGGGTCGTTCACTGAGAGGTCAGTAGCAGCTGCAGATGTAGGCGATGCTGACTGGGAAATCTGCAGTGAAGGGCAGGCTCTAAGCCCCTGTAGGTAAGAGCAGTACACCTCTGAAAATGTCACTGAGTTCTGGACTAGTGGCATTTCCCTGAGTGCTTCTACCAAACACAAGAGCCACTCTGTATTCACGACAGCAGATGGTGGTGTGATCCTCTGATAGATTGTCATCTAGATAGCCGAGCTGTTAGAGTCATTGGTGAGTAAAAATCTCCGTGAGATACTGGTGTCCCACAGGTTCATGAGTACACCTAAAGTAGCACTGTTTCCTGGAGCTCGAACAATCGAGGCTTGCATTAACCACCAATTACTCTTGATATTTGACGGAAAACATCTGTGAAATTTCTGATTTTTCTTTTCCACAAGTTCAATTCCAGACCTTTATTTCTGGATTATACTGAACAAAGACACAAAGAGATGTTTTACTAGTGCTACTCAATCACACACACTTTAAAAATAAAAAACAGTGACGGGCAAAGTGGGTAACATAATCTAGTGGCAATGTAACGTTCAGATGGGAAAGCTCAGGTCCAGGAATTCCTTTTAAAGTGGACTATTATGCTCATTTGCAGCTCCATATTTCTTTTCTTGGACTTTACTAGAGAAACATTGTATCTCACAGTCAGCCTGGATGCAGCCTATCCCCCTGTCCAATGATTGAAGCTGTTGAGGTCCCTTCCCCCCTCATTTTCAGCCTACTTTCTTCTGATTAGCTACCCCTCACAAACAGAAGGTTTGAACAACACGTGGGCGGGATCTTTCTCCTTGCTTTGAAAGTGTCCATCTGAGATGACCGTTCCAATCAAATAGCCCGACTTCTTCTACATGCGTGTTTAGGAAGGTGGTTTTAATCTTGTGTTTAATTTGTGTAAATGTGCACAACTGGGCACATGTTGTAATATGTAGTTAACACCATTTAAAAGTGAAACAATACGTTTAATTGTTAGAAAAATAATTTCCTTGGAAATTGAATGGCTTAACATAGTAGCAGTGTTTCCAGTTTTATAGCATGTGACCTGAATAGCTTTTGGGTTTTGAATGCTGACTGAGAAAAAAAGACGACGCCGTGCACAATAGAGGCATAATGAGAATGCAACCATAGGCAAACCACAGGCTACAGCTCCAAAAAGCATCACCAAGAGCTGTCGATACCTAATAAAATCAAGAGGCACTAATTTACTGTAAACTCTTTATTGTTATAGCTACTTCAGAGAATGCTTGTCATATTTGCGTGCTAGCTTATTTTGTCATAAACTCAGGGGACAACAGCTTGCGTGGATCTGACATAAGGTAACAAAATACTCCAAGCCAACAAGCAGTCCGTCTCATTACCACCCATCCATTTTCTTAACCATTTATCCCATTCAGATTCACGGGAGCCAATTCCAACCGTCAGTCGTCTCATAACCTCCCCATAAAAATACAAATAGCTGTTTTTACGTTTTTAAGTCAAAAGTGATTAAACCAACATGTTAGAATACGTCAGGAGTGATATTCTGCACTGGTGAGCAGATGCACCAAAGCAAACATAAGACAGTCTGTCCTCTCATCAAATCCTCTACAAAATAAAAAAAAAAAAAAGAAGCTAATAGACAAATTGTAGCTGTTGCTTTATGAAGACAACAACTTCACATCGCATTATAAAACAATCACTCGGGCATGCTCCTAATGAGTGCAATTTCTACACAGAATGAAAGATTTTAAATGGGAGATCTATCGAACAAACAGTAAACACTGACTGTGTGTTCAGCGCAGCAATGACTGAGCGCCTGTGTGGTTTGTTATGTTTGCCTTTTCCTTCTCCACCGGCCCAGTTGTTATATGGCTTATGAAAGTCTCGTTTAATTGCCATTTGTTTGTTTAATTAGTTGGCTTCCTTGCACATGTGGATCAAATCCTACCGTGAGATCATTAACAGGTTTCCATGGAGGGATGACGATGACGATGATGACGATGGTGCCTTCTGCTCTTCAGCTGGTGTTTACACTCTTCTGTGCCTGACTGACTGGTCTCAGCTGTGATGGAAGCGGTTTAATGGTGGTGCATGTCAAAAATCACTCGATACCGATATCCGACGGCAAACTGCGATGATGAGCTTGTTTTTGTGGCGTTGGCTCGACTGACTGAAGCAGTGGAGCTGGCTGATGGTTATCAACCTGACGCGATTTGTATAATGCAAATGGATATGGAAAGTTACCAAGCTGCAAGGTCTTGTATATATATATATATATAAATATAAAAAAAAGAACAACATCAAGAACCTTTCTTCTAAATACCAAAGTAGGTAACTACAGGTCTCGTTTGATTGGTTGCCTGCAAACAACCTACTTTAAAGGCGATGCCTTCAAAGTGCTCAATCAACACCCCAAAACTAAAGCATGGTCATTGCAAAATTATAATAAATGGCATTCAGCAGCAAACCTTCGTGTTTCCGACGTTGAAACGAGCAACTTTGGCATTTTTGTCTGACAAATGTCCAGAAGTTATGCAGACCCGCCCCCAATATGTAGATGCCCTTTATGCATGTCCTTTTAAAGACGTACTGTACAGTACGTTTAACAAATCCACCTTTCACACAGATTTGATTCATCCCCCGCTTTCATGTGGAAATGTCAACAGTACCAAATTCCAGGAATTATGACTTATGGTGCTCTTAAAGTGCATGCCCTAGTTTGATTAAAAAGGCGCCTTTATGCGAAAACCCAGGGCAAGTACAGGGAGGGAAACTCTACACTGCTGCAGCTGGAAACACCGCCACCAGACAAATGTCACAGGTGTGTGTGTATATACACTTGAGACAATATAACAACTCAACACTCCGAGGGAAATCACCACATCCCAGCTCATGAGCTGAACTCCGCTTAGCCTTACTCTCTTTCCCCTTCTTCTTCCTGCTCCGCATTGTATGTGTCAACAGTTTCCTATGTAGGAAAATCACTTTCAGAGAAACATCCCAATTCAAATTCATATTCCTGCAGTATTATCCTTTATGCGCGCGCGCACACACACACACACACACACACACAGTAGCCTATTGTCAATGAAAGCAAAGGCTGAACAAAACATGTACAACAGCAATATCAACTGTGTACAGAGAGGTTCCTGATAGGTTTAAACATGAACGGTGACCACATTGGGTGAGGTGACATGTAACCGGAGAGGTTGGGGCATGTAGATATTAGAAACAAAAGCCTTTGAGATCACTACGGGAATATGAGTCAGCAGAGTTGCTTATGCCGGGCCCATTAGAGAAAAGCTCACTTCAGTTCCAGCGGAGCCTTTTAAGCCTGATTTGTGTGTAATAAAGTCTGCACACAAACACAGACTTCTTTGCTGATTCTGACCTCCATTAGGGCCATCTACCTGTGCAACTTCAAGTCAGTCACCTTGTTTTTGAAGAGTCCTCGGCTGTGCAAAAACTCTCCATATCACAGTCATCTGCCTCAGCTTCAAATTTCCACCCGCCCATTTTTGGTGATTTAGATCGAATAAAATCCTAACAATTACTAAATCATGTTAACTAGAATTGTTTGCCCAAACAGCTAGCTGAATGACAGAAAATGTATTTGCAATCTAGCAAGGTTTAATAGTGGAATACTTATAATAGTGGAATTTTAGTGTAAAGCAGTAAAATTAGTGTTTTGGGTTTGGACTGCTCGCCGCACACGTCAGGGTGTACAAAGACATCAAACTGAGCTTTCTGTGCGCATTTTCTTTTTAACCTCCAACAAAAGAAAATAATTACCCAAACGAAAGCTATAACAGAGAACACAATAATTATTATAATAACAATGCAAGTCTGAGCTTCCCAGAAGAAGCCAATCCTTCTAATGTAGAAAGTGAATCTGTTCAATATGCTTGAAATATATAACATTTCCATTTCTGCCAATTTGTCGCTTTTCCGTGTTTATAAAGAACCACAAACATCTTCTCGATTTGAATCTTCACCAGCTTGCAGTTTCACATATATTCCACGTACTAAAACTTTTTCTTTTACTTACTTTCAAACAGCGCGTTTACAACACGTAACAAACTGTCTCTCTTACCAAAGTAATCACAGTTGCTTCATGTCCTCGCAGGTCCCTGCAAGCAGACACAGAGTATTTAAGACAAACGCTCCTGAATCGCTTCACCCTCCAGTGCAGAGCGCTGCACTCTGAGAGCACCATAACACTAGTGTGCTCAGCTCTTTGCCCTCCTGCTCGCCGCCTCTCAGCCCCCTTGAAATGTGGTCTGGGCACTGTCTATTCACATGATGTCAGCAGCTGCTTGGTTGACAACAAACCCACTCCAAACACAAAGGCGCTGTATTTCCTCGTCGGGATTAGCATTGTTGTTCCTCCCTGGTCTTCCTCTCATAAATAAATAAAAGCTCTGTCCATTCAACTTTGTGTGTATGTGTGCCCCATATCCTTCCTCTACTTATAGAACCCAGGCTCGGTGGAAAGACCTAATTTCCCCTGGTGAAGTGACTATTGCAACATGGCAACCCATTAGCGTTTGCTCTTCAGTAGCCTTTTACTTGTGCACTGGGAAAAACTTTCCCTGCTGAGGAGACGAGCAGGCACTGCTTAAAAGAGCTTTTCAGCACCTCTCTTTTTCCTCTCGCTGGCACTAAAATCAGAGGATTGCGATTAAGTCACAGTAGAAGCCTCCATCTTCTCCGTCAGACATGCAGAATTATCACTGATAACACCGGATGCTCAATGCAATTTTCCATCTCCTCTCCACTGAGCGGAGACACCGAGAATGATCACTGCCACTCTCGTATAATTGCCATCCTAAATGAGCGTGCTGAGCTCCTGCGCCTTAAGGCATTATGAATCAGCCGAGGAACCGGAGATAAGAAGGCTGACCAAGGCTATTAGCATCAGCTTCTGTGGAAGAGTCATGAGTGAACTTATGAATAAAACAAAAAAGGAGCTGCATCTTCAGAAAGCTTCAGCCAAATCAAAAATCAATCTCACTCGGACAGTTTATCTCAGCAGGCAAGCAGAAGAGCAGCTAAGTTGTGGTTCCCCACTTCGTAAGTCTGAGCACTTCAAAGATCAATTCCCAGCATTTGTTTCTCAAGAGAGATCAGTGCTGGAGAAAAAACACACATATGAATGGCTTTGCTCCAAATTGAGTTATCGCTATTAAAAATTACTCAAACTCCCACACTGACTACCATCATGTTCCTCTAAGAAGAGCTACAAATTACTGACATGAAAAAAGGAAAAGGCCTTTTGGAAAAACGCTTCACAGCACATTGCAAGTAGGGCTGCAACTCCAGGTTATTTTCTTAAAGAATCAACTGGTCTGCCGATTCCATTTTCTTCTATCTATCCGATTTAGGGTTAACGTTGGGCCTGCGCGATATCACCGCTGTAATGGGGCAAGAGGTGCACCGTGCACAGGTCAGCAGTGTATAGCAGGGCTAACGGACGCAGATGACCATTTGTGCTCGTACTCACACCTAGCTTAGAATCACCAATTAACCTATTAACCCTTTAAACCTTAACTCGTCGGGTTTAAAGGGTTAGCCAAGCACATTGATTTGTGGCATTGTGTTCATTTTAAAACCAATATTCATTTGTATACAATTTAAATAAAATCCCCCCGCAAGTTCATTAAACTCGTGCTTTGTCATCAGTAATATTGGTGCCTGTCCAAAAGCCCCACTGTGGCTGGGGTGGATATCATCTATTAGTATAGATGATATCCACCCCAGTTACAGTCTGTTGCCTATCTGGACTTGGACTAGAACAACTGTATTTTTAAGGATTATCATTTAAGGATCATTTCTGCTCTTTTTTTGTGTGTTTCTTTCGCCTGCTGTCCCTCTTCCCCTCTGTTTTTCTCCCCCTCACTCCCCTTCTTTCTCTCTCTCCTTTTCCTGTCCCCCAATCATGTCATGTCTGTAACAAATGAAAATTAAATAAATAAATAATAACAAAAGGTCAATCAAATGGATCACTAAGGCAAAACCGCGATGTTCCTTTTGATAGAATAAATTCCGTTGGGCATCCTTCCTGACCTTCAGACAATAATTCTGATA